>PVJA010004170.1:57645-88556 GCA_004027025.1 Myocastor coypus | reverse complement strand
GAAGAGAGAGAAAGGAGGGAGTGGGGAGAAGATGGAGAAAGTGAGGGAGCAGAGAGGGGGGAGGAGGGGATGAGGGGAGGAGGGGGCGGGAGGGGGAGGCAAAAGCAGAGGGAGGGAGAGTTAGTTTTCTGATTTCACATACTCTTTGAACCGTAAAGCACACAGGTAAGAAATGCGTAACCTATTGCATTTTTCCACTTCTGGACCTCAAAGGTATGTCCTAATAAATAGTCCCCTAAAAGTTACAAATTTCTCCAAACTTTATTGATACACTGCACAATCACAACCATCTTGTATTCATCCTGAATTAGAAAAGGTTACAACTACAATGTCACATGCACAAAGTTCAGGTAGTATATTCACCCTTAATACAATTATTGACAGAAATCAAGTCTTCGTTGATTTTGGAAGAAAAAAAAAAAAAAGAAAAAAAAAGGAAAAGGAACTCTAGATGCTGACAAAGTCATACTCTTGTATGTGTGATAAATTTTAAAGCATTTAAACATAGGTTTGTTGGAAGGATCATGGTGAAATGGGCACACCCATTGTTTGACACAGCTATAACGGCACCATCAATAAGTCATATATTTATATATATTTTTTTTTTAATCTAGAAGACTCTGAACTTGACAGATACGTTTTCATACGCCCACACATTCCTCACAACTGCACTTTACGTGTCACAAAAAATTCCAAAATGATTAAAAATGCTCCCTTAAACTAACACAAGGGCAGCTATTATTACTTATCATTGTTATTACTGATATCCTGATAAATCTGCCAAATAACGTGGAGCGCAGCCCACCAGCGTGGTAGAGGAGCTGCAGTCTTCCTTGACTCACCCACTGGGGTGGAGCAAGCACATGCCTTGAAAGGGCACCCCTGAAAGAAACAACAAGGAATCTCCTGCAAACTGCTGGCCATCAGCTTGGCTGGCTCTGTGCAGGATGAAGACAGTGGTGTATAACTGAGTCCACCGCACTTTCCTTTGGACTCCTGTGCTTCGCACCTGAAAGCTATATCGTTCTGTATCAGCGCTATCGTGCTGCCTCGTCTTTCAACTGCAAATCTCCCTTCCTCCTTTCATTTACTTCTCTTCTCTTACGTAGAAATGAGGGAGATGCGACCAGCATTTTTATTTGTTCGCTTTTAATGATGGTTGAGAGTTCTCATCAGGTGATATCTTTATAAAACATTGTCTTCTTCTTTGTACACCTCTGAAGTTTTACTGTAACTGCTCAAAGCTTATTTTCCTTAAAAGAAAAAGACAGAATCCTCAGAAAATTTGGAGAGGAAGCAATTGGCTCCGAGAATGTCCAGATCTAGGTCTTATCTAAACTAAAGTTCTTACTACTGAGGAAAAAGAAAATGCATTTTGTCAGCAAGAAAATGTTATGTTGCTTCCGCTAAAAGACTAAGCTTTTCTTGGGGGCTGTTTCTAGGTACTAGCACATGAATTGTTCTTGCTTTGGTGAGAATTCGGGGTCACCCGGGGATAGCCATCCCCTTCAGCAGAGCTCCTCTCATCTTAACCCACCCTCTCCTTCTATGATGGTGACAGCCATGGATAACAGAAAAGATGTGCCCACAGGAGCAGGAGCACAGGACATCAGAACTCGGCCAAACAGCATTCAATGGCAGCTGCTTTGGAGGCGAGGGCTCTGGGGAGCTGCGCTTGGGTCAGCTGTCCACTTGGGGCTTCTCCACTGTCTGGTGTAGTGGTTCTCCTGATGGAAGTAGAACTTGCTAACTGATCTTTGCTGAGAACACACCGAGTAGACCGACGGAGAACTAGACGCTCAACGTCAGTGGTGAAGCTACCAGAGACCTCAAGCGCACCCCATGCCGCGCTGTGGGAACCAACTGCCCGGCGTGTCAGTGGCAGCCACCAGGAGGAAGAGCATGCTCAGAGGAAGAGCCCCAGGCCCCTTGGCCACACAAAGCCTTCTCCTTCCTTCCGTTCAACGGAGCCCAGGTGCAGTTAAGGACAGGTGCGGCGCTCCACGTACAACCTGTGCGCATGTCTGCATAACCACTCCCCTCCACCCCCACCCGCCCCAATTAAAACAATGAGAAAAACTAAACGCACTTGTTCAGACTTGCAGATGAGTGTATCAGGCACTTGACATTAAACTAGGGAAATACAAGCTTGGCTCAAGCCTGAACGTTGGCGCTTTCATTGCATTACTTTGGTGGGACACAAATGAGCTCTGTCTTGAGCAGGGGAAGGGCTTGGAATGGCCGCCGTGCATCTGGCCTCCTCCCACCTCATGGTCCCCTTGAAGCGTTATTTGGTTTTCTATCCACAAGGAAAACCCAAAACGAGCTACGGGCTGCTCCAACGTGCTTCTTTTTCCTGCCTGCCACTCCTCCCCGCCCCCACCCTTGGCGTCCTGAACCCATCCGTGCAGCAGGCCTTATCCTCCCACCCTCTGTGTGTAATGCTGGAGGCATACGGAAGTGTAGATGTTGTCGCTAATAAACATTTGCTCTTCTGTTTGCTTCAGGTTGTTGGGTAACAGCTATCATCCCAGGCAGCCGTCCCCGCCAAAGTAACTCGAACGGTGCAGGAGCTGGGGAGCATCTCTTGTGAAGAAGAGTCCCTTGCACGCCCAGGTGCCCAGGAATCCTGGGTTTTTTGCGCTCGATTTCCTGGCTCCCAGACAAAGGGAGGCTAATGGTAGCATGCTTTCTTCTCCATATCCTGACAGGAATAGGCAGTCACCAGAGACACTTCCTGGTACCCAGTGGCAGGTAACAGAGCACACTTCCTTCCTTAGTGACCCTGAGAGCAGCCTGGTGCAGCATGCAAGGTGCCAATGATCTGCCTGCCCAAGGGAGGACGACCCCTTGTTTAGAACACATCCCACAGTGAAGAACAGGTCCGGCTTGTCTGTTTCAAGCACCGCGCTCCTCAGCCCCATTCCACCTCCACATTTACTCTGAAGTAGCGAGCAGCTAAGTGACACGTATGCTTCCCGCACAATTGGTGACAGCCACTCCACTCCAGGTGCTGAGCGTGGTGGCAGATGAGAGGCCCTGACGCCCAACTCTAGTTCTGCCTCGGCAAGTGCTCCTCCTATCTGCAGCTTGGCTTTGGCACATCAGTGCATGTCCCGAGAGTCGGGTTCCTTTACAGGACGGGCGGCCACAAGAGGCTTATTCACAGCTGGCAAGTGTAACATCAATTTCGTTCACCTCAGTTCCACCTCTCGTGACAATCTCTAACTTTCAGCTTGGCAGAGTAGTCTGGGTTTGTGTCTATGTAAGTAGGTGTGGGTGCAAATGTGTGTATGAAGGACTATGTGTATCTATTTCCGCGCTGTGGCTGTGTTGCTCATTTGCAATGGTGACGGAGAGAGCACTTACGCTGACGGAAGAGCACAGGCGAGCTTGGAGCAAACTGAACTCTGGAGTGTGTGCTTACTGTCTCTTGGAATGCGGGCCTGAAAGGCTTGGGCAAAGGCAGGGGAGGAACAGCACTGCTCCGCGCTCTCCTGCTCTCAACTGGTCGGTTCCCACAGCACAACACCGTGTGGCTTTCACTGGCGTCTCTCCAAATTCCCTGCTCCCCAGCCCCAGGAGGCCACTGTGGCTGCGGCTCCTTGCAAGTCAGTTGTGTTTTGAGCCCAAGACGCTGGGGACCTTGCTACCTGAAGCCCATGGAGAAACAGCCTAAATCAAAGGAAATTCTGTCACTCTTCCCCCTTCTGCGTGCAGTGTTGTGTTGATCAAGTGCTTGGAAATTAAGTCAGTTGCTCAAGTGCCCTCAGCTCCAAAGAGCTTTCCGAAACAAATACCAGAGTTGTCAACACACCCGCCATATAATTGGCCTCCATCAGCTTCTTACTGGATAATTTTTAAACAGATCAAACCAGAGCTGGTGCAGAGCACAGCTGCTTAGCTGCAGTGGCCACCCCGGGGAGCAGTGGACCGCACTGTCCTCACTGTAGAGCGAGAGCTGTCATCTTTCACATCCGTGGTGGTGAGGAAAGCAATGAGGTGGCCCCCGAGGCCCCTGACCTACAGTCTCACGGAAGATGGTGAGCAGCATGGCGGCTGGTACCTTAATTCTTCAAGTGTGCGAGAAGAGACACAGCGCTCATCCAGGCTTCTCCACGGTGAATCGTCTTCCCATGAAGGTGGTTGCAGACTCCTCTGGAAATAGCGAGTGACTGGTGTTTATATTGCTACTTTGGCCCACCTGGCAATAGCATCTAATCTGGGTGGATGGGTTACCATAATGAGAGTGGCTGACACAGGGGACTGCCTTTCTGTACTCTTAGTTTGCAAGATCACCGGCTTTCGTATGAAAAGCTGCTGTGCAAGCGTGAAGACGCCAAGGTCTACTGGTGGTAGCAAAGAAACGGAGACAGCGTGGTAGGTAAGCACCGCGTGATTCTAGACTAATGTGAGGGTGACCGGTAACGACCGCAAGGAGAGAAAGGAAGAGCACGCCTAGACAACTATGTGGATAGAGCGAAGATTCTTGGAAAGACAGGTGGGTGAATAATGGAATGTAGAAATGAAACAGACAGTTGACCGGTGGATAATCACATGATTGTGGGTTTGTTACGTTAGTAGACAGCTTGATGAAACCTAGATAACCAGCCCTCTTGATCATTTTTGTGAGTCACCCAGTATTTTTTAAGGAGAAGTTCTATTCTTGGTACACTTCTGTTTGGTTTTGCTGTTTGCTAAATGTTTAGCTTCGTGTTTCATGCACGGCCCAAGCCTCTAATCCCTACAGTCAGTGGAAGAAATGAAGAGGGCGGAGCGGCTTGAGAAATGGGAAGGGTTCGGATACGTATGCACATGCAGCATAGTGAGCTGACCACAGAATACGGGGACTCTCGTGAAATTAGGCAATAAACATGGGAGGGAAGGTATGCGCATTCTATCCAGCAAAATGGCCAGAAGCTTAGAAGACACAGAACACAGAATGTATGCATGTGACTCTCGCTGTGGGTTGCGGAATGAGTAGCTTGTGTTTCCAGGGTGCTCATCAACAAACAGTTTTCTGCCCATTATAGAACTTATGTTTTGGGGTGTGTGTGTGTGTGTGTGTGTGTGGATTGCTGATAATGATAATGGGAAGAGTAGTAGAGGAAAAAGAAGGGCCAGTGTAGCAAGAGCAGATTCCACTTTTGGACACATCAATGAATGATTATCCTACACATGGTAGAACCCTGCCCAACCCTCCCCACCCCCAACCCCACTCATTCCAGCTGGAAAAAAAAAAAAAAAAAAAAAAAAAAAAAAAAAAAAAAAAAAAAAAAAAAAAAAAAAAAAAAAAAAAAAAAAAAAAAAAAAAAAAAAAAAAAAAAAAAAAAAAAAAAACTCAAATAAAAATATCCCACAAAAAAATTGAGAAGGAGAACAGAAACAAAAAGAAGCCCAAACTGTTGTGGCCTCCACTGTGTAGATTAAAGTCTGTAACATGGAGAGCTGACGTTGCTGAGAGGACCTATGGTTTCTTATCAAAACTTGATGAAGAAGTGGGCAAAAAGGGTCCCTGAGAGCCAGAGACAAGCCAGCGCTCTAGAGGCCGAGTTTACACCATCAATGACTGCTCCAGGTCCTGTGTAGGGGAGAGAGAGAGACAGAGGTGTTAGCGTGCACTCGACAGACACCATCCGTATTCCCTGCCAAGCAAGTGCACAGGCATGCTGCTCGGGGGGCGTCCCCCCAAGCCCCACCCACTCCGCGCCGACCCATCCACGTCTGCATACACGGGAAAGTGGGGGCAGGGCATGTGGCTTCCTGGACCAGCTCCACCTGCTCTAGAGGGTGAAAGCTGAAAAGAACAAATGTGTAGGCCTGAGGGTGGCCACTAAGGCAGCTGGGCCCACTGGACAGACCCAGTCAGGACCCACAATGAGGTAAACCTGGTGGCCCTTTCTGTGCCTGTGACCATCCTCCATCATGGGGATGGGTCCAGTAGAGCCTAGGGAAGAGAGAAAGGCAGGCCTGGGGCACGAGAGGGTCCAGACGGACGGGAAGGCAGTGAGGCTGTGAACAAGTGGAGAGCCATGGCGATAGTTTGTGGGCACCACGTGACTGGGAGTGTGCACAGCAGAGCCTCTATCGTGGCTCTGTATGATTTAGGGGTAGTGGAGGGTCCTACCAAGCTCCTGGGAAATGGTGACTCACTGCCCCTGAGGGTTGCAGGTTCTGTGACTGGGCCTGTCCAAGGCATCAAGGCTGGCTCTCCAGGGCAATGAGAGACTCAGCCTCCCTGGAGCTGGTGACCCCTGATGGGCCAGCCTCAAGGAATCCTCCCTCCATTTCTTTCCTACTGTTTCTCTCTCTGGCCTCTTCCCCTTATTCCTCATAAACCATTCATGGCCTCCTAGGAAATGAGACCACAGAAACTGGGTGCTATTTTTTTCTTTTCTTTCTTCTCACTCTGTCCTGGGAAGACAAAGCTGTGAGCTGAGACTGTCCTCATCTGCAAGGACTCAGGGAAGACGGGGCCCTTACTCTGTTTCTGTGTTCCTGCATCACCTTTATTTTCAAGTACCTGGGGTTGTGACTAAGACTAGGAGCTCAAATGCAGAGTGTATGCTCAGGAAAGTAAAAGTGTATATTGTCTAAAGATTAAAATCCACAAAGAGGGGCCAGGGAGATAGCTCAGCAGAATAAGCATGTGCCTAAATAAATAAATCCATAGAGAGACAATCTTGTAAAACCAGCGACAAAGGAAAAGAGGTGCAGATATTATGGTATAGCCATTCTGCCAGCTCAAGCGAGGACTGCAGCTACCCCTTTAAGAAGCAGCTTGGTCTGCTATAAAATAAAGATTTTAGAAAGCTGTGACAGTACAGAGTCTGCTTGGATGAGACTGAAGGCATGTGGCTTGCCTGTGAAGTGCATGCAGAGGCATAGGTGAGTGCCTTGCTTGAGAAGGGATGGGAGCGTCTTCCATTTGCAAAGTTCAGGTGTCTCCCCTCAGCCAGGAGCATAGAGCTGTCCCTGCTTCAAGGGTTTCAACATATATATGTACTTTCCTCAGCCTTAGAATGGATGCAATGTTCCTACAGGCCAAAGTCATGTTCATTTGGTAGTTTCATGTGTGGCTTATCTTTCTATTTTTACTACAGAGAGTTCACAAACAAGAATAGGGTTGTGGTTCTAGCACAGCTTTGTAGTCCCATGAGGGATCCATGTGCATTTAACGAAATTGGCCTAATTCTGGGGTGTGCAGCAATCCAGAAAAGCATCCTATGGGATCACACTGGCCGGGAAAATAGGCTAGGTTGGAAAGTGCTTGAGTTGAAGCATGAGCTAATTTTCCTATTGTGTTCTGCAAAATATGAATAGCGTAGGCTTATAAGGAAGTGTACAAAGGAGATTTGTAAAGCTGACACATCTCTTTCATAGGTAGTGTCACACCTGATTAGCTGCAGAGGAACCTCTGCAGACACAAATGCCCAGTCTCAAGTCCTTTATGTAAAATGGTGTAATATTTGGCATAGAACATACTTACACCCTCCTGTATTTTTAAAGCATCTCTACATGACTTGTACTACCTAATAAAATATAAATGCTTTATAAACAATTGTCACACAGTTCTACTTAGGAAAAGATGATTGGAAAAAGAGGGTGTAGATACTGCATGTAGGAATAAGATTTTCTATCCACAACTGGAGAAACCCATTAAAGTAGAATTCATGGAGATAGGGAGGTATGTGTATACAAAGGTGTACACACAGCTATGTTTACTTTTCCTTAAGATATATATATATATATATATATACACACACACACACATATATGATAAATATGTGCATGTGTATATATAGGTTATCTAGTGTCTTCTACTGATATTAACTTGAGGAATAATCGAATGCTGTTCTACACTGGAAGGGTTCAGGCCTCTAGTGGAGGAATTATTCCCTCATAGGCTCTGCTAGTGGACTTAGCATTTCTGGGAACGTGATGCAGTTGGCACCAGGCTGGATACAGCTACAGACAGGAAAGAACAGGAACACTATCCGGGGAAAGCAGACCATGAAACAGTGAGGCACAGAATGAGGAGGCAGCAGACTCAGACGTAAGGGAGCGTGCCAGGTAGTGTGCGTAAGATGCGCGGCACTAATTATGCGGGGGGGGGGGGGCTTCAGCTTCTACTGAGTGCTTCCAAGAGTGGAGCGCCTCCTGTCTACAAGCGTCCACTAAGTTGTTTCGTCAGCGCAGCTTGCCAAAGACGACAACCGCACGTTATGCCACGCTGTCTATGTGTAAGCATGGTTCCGAGTGCTAGACATTTAAATTTAACCATCCACACAGCGCTGTGCTGTGTCCACTATTGCTATTGCTACTTTGGAAGTGAGGAAACCGAGGCCAGATAAGGCAAACACCCTGCCTACACTCACACGACACAGACACCTGGAGCGGACTTAGACCAAGTCCCTGGCCCAAGTCTACTCCTGTAATTGCTATAGCTCTCTCTCCTTCCTTTGGAAAATGACCACGTGTCTGCTTTCCAGGGACCATAGCATCATGGGTAATGGGACCAGTGGGCTGGGGACTCAGTTGTACGTGCGCTGCTGTCCTCTGGTTGGGCAGCGTTCACGCTCCAGGCTTTGCTTCTCCTACCTGAAGACTGAGAAGTTGATTTTGGTAACTGTGCGACTCTTATTAAGTTTGAGTTATCATGAGTAGAGTGTCTACATCTGGTGCCAGGCAGGACAGCCGGTGAGCAGCCAGATGATAGGAAATCATCGCCATTCTGGCCTTTGGCACCACGGCATGACCATCTCCTGAGAGAGCAACAGGGCACGTAGCCTTCCAGCATTCTGCACTTTCTCTTGCTGGTTCCTAGTCCTTTTTAGCTGCAAGGGCTTTGGTTGTTGCTGTTGTTGTTGCTCGTTAGAAGTTGTAACATGCACCTGCTTCATCGTATCAGACGATCTGGAACTATATTGCTAACGTACCTTGAGTCTGTCAGTCTATGGGAGGCGACTGAGCTCCTGCAGCCAGACAATTATTAAATCTGATGCACTGTGGTAGAGGCTATCGCAAGCATCCGTTCCTTTCCTCAGATTCTGGATGCATTTGAAACTTGGCTGCTGGGCCAGTGGCAGGGCAGAGGGACCGCTCAGGAGGATTCCCAGGGCTGGCTGGGAGCAGGAAGACGGGCTCCTGCCTGCCACTCTCCAGGTTGGAAGGGCCTGAGAGGCTCCATCAGCAGGGAGCGACTCTGTAATTGCATCTTTACCATTTGAATGGAAATGAGCCAAAGAAAGCGCAGGGGCTGGATCTCTCCCACTGGGCTTCTGCGGGCCACAGCCACTCCTCCAGCCTGGGCTAATGTTTCTTTGTGCTTTAATTTAGAAAAAGTGAAGGATCGCTGCTGTTTAAGTAATTTGATGTGGTCCCCTAACCTCACAGGACTCCTGTGTGTCCTGTGGGCTACAGTAGGCTTTTGCATAGGTTAGTTTAGCGAAGCTGCAGTCCTGCTGTGTTTCCGGGGAGGACTTGGAATTGAGGGAACTCTTCACCCCAGCCCAGCTTGAGCACACATCTGCAGTCAGGCTGGGTATGCTTTGCCTTTACTGCGGCTCCAGATTGTAGTTTCCTGGGCTTCTCCAGGTACATGATAGTCAAGATGTTGCCAGTCTTAATGCCAATAAATAGTGTGCCAATTCAAACGGCATTCTCATTTTTTTTCTGTTAATTCTTATCTAAGTCCTGCAATTCTACATGTGGACCTACATGGCAGCTTTTCAATGAGTTGCTCTACTTCATGAAACTGACCCTAAAGCACAGCTGGACATATACATCCAGGGCTTTAAGGAAAGTTGGAGACAAGAGGAAGACAAAGCAGCAGGGCCCATGGGAACGTGGCATAAGACACCCTCTGTGCCCTAGGAAAGCTTTCCTAAGCATGCTGCCGCCTCCTCCATCCCCCGCTGGCCCATAAGGCCCAAAATACACTTTGGGGTGAGGCTGCTGACAGCTCCAGAAGTAAGTCTAATCCTGGCAATACTGGAACCAGACCAATGGAGGCTTCAAACTGGTTCTGTGACTTGCTAGCTATGTTGTTTTAGGCAAGATACTTTGTATTTTTTTCTAAAAATACAAGTACAAAGCTTTTCATCTTCACAGGAATAAAAGGTTAAGGTGACTGGTATAATGTCCAGCATGAACTAAATTTCTGCTGGAGAAACTGCGGCTATGAGTTGCTAGCTCCACCCTCGCATGCATCCATTCTTAGGTAGCCTAGGGGGCTCTTTTCCAAAGGTATTTGAACCCAGAGTGAGGCTCTAGGGGGTGTGTGAGATGGTCATATCACTTATGGTCAGAATTCCTGCTCCTGAGATGTTCTTGGCAATGCGAGCTTTGAGTAGGTGAGGATAGAGGACACAGACCAAGCTCCCCAAGCAAAGTCCCAGGGTAAAGGAAATGGACCCCAAGGTGTCCCCAAAGAATGTCCTGGCTGTCTCCATGCATGGGGTTCTATATTTAGAAGGATGTCTCTGCCTTTGAAGAGCTTATAGTCCAGCAAGGCTGGGCATAGCATCTGTCCTTATCTAAGAAAATAAGCAAGGAAGCAGACCAATCTTTTCTTCTTAACTGCTTACAAGTTTGGCGAGGGGGCGGGGGGAATCTGAAAGATATAACCCCAAAGTACCTTGCATCTGAAGAACATTCTACCTCTTGTGTAGTCTTAAAAGGACTGAATCTAAAAGTCAGAAAGAACCAATTCTAAAATCTGACCCTTGTACCCACTACCGGGAAGTGGCGGAAGGTCACCTTGTCTGAAATAATTTGTTTAACGGGTAACACGAGAGAAAGTGGGACTACTGACCTCGCAGCCTCGCTCTGAGGTTCAGTTAAGATGATATGAAAAGTCCTTAGGAATAAAGAAGGGACGGGAACCTGTAAGATGAATTAGAACTAAGATGATGCCTGCTGATCACTAAATCCACGTGCTATGTTGGTGGCCTGCTTCAGCTACATAAAAAGCTCCTCTGGAATAGTAGGCTCTCGAAGATTGCTAAACACGAACAGAAAGGAAACTTGGCAGTGGCTTGCAAATGAGCGACTCTGTCCTTCTGGAGAGACCTGATGTGGCTGCAACTATAGATAAAAGCTCCCTACGAAGGACCAGTTATTCTGAGCAAGTGTGTGCAGAAGCCCATTTCTTCCTGGGCAAATGCCATGCTGAAGGAATCCTGCTCTATTTGCGGTCAACAATGACTCAGTTCAACAGGAGCGGCTGCTACGAACATCAGGCTTCGTGAAAGATTTCTTGGGGGGATTCACTGACAGAGAGAACATGCAATTGTGCCCTTTCCCATTATTTAAGTCTTGCCTCCCTCACTCTTTTGAATGCTAAAATTAATTGCTTCTTCAGTGCCTGAAGTTGAACCTCTTATGGAGCTAAGAGCCGAAATGCAGTTTCAAAGCCACAAAACAAACTGAATGACAAGTTGCCTTGGGGATATTCACTCAAAAATAACTTATAATCTTCAGCGTATGGGGGGAGGGGGAAGAGGCAGAGAGACAGACGTGATCAAGTGGAAAATTCTAGAAATACTAAAATATCCCAAAGGCCAATGGGCATACACACACAGGCCAGAGGACAGTATGTAACCAGTCTCCTTGTAGCCCAGGTGAGCAGGACAAACTGACTTCGATATGTTAAGCACATCAAGTTCTGGACACGCAGGAAGAAAGCTTGGGTACAAGCTTGAAACAAATGAAGCCGCTTACACAACAACAACCAGGCACCCACAGCCACGCTCCTTGGGACCATGGGTGGTGGCCATGATCAGGGGGCGGCTGCACTGCCTGCTTGGTGGCAGGTCTTGATATTCAGAGTATCCCAACTCAGCACAAAGCCCCACAAAACTACATAAGGTTTCTGGTGAGATCCCATCTTATTAGAGATCTTGAAGGTTTAAAAAAAATGTAGTATACAGTGTATGTAGTGAAGGTATTAAAATTTACTATTTTTCCTTTCTGGGTCATTACTAAAAGCCCGATTTTCAGGAACAGTTAACTGAGTAGGTATAATTTTAGTAAAACAGCAAGTGGAAGAGTGACCATATACAAAGAGAAAAAGAGAGGGAGAGAGAAACAGGGGCAGAAAAAGGAAAAAAGAAAAAAGAGAAGAAAAAGGCAGGCAGTAAAAACACACACAAGTTGAACTTGGTGACAGAGCAGGGACATCAACGGGCTCTCAGAAGGTGGAGAGGATACAGTTTTTGTTCTGAAGCTTGGAGAGGTTTTAAAGTATGAATATGCACTGCGCGACCTTGCTAATGAGGAACCAAAGGGATAATGATGTTCTTGGTGATTAAAAGAGGAGCAGGGAAATCTAATTAGAGGAGGTGCGTGTTCCACTTGTTGGTGAAACACCAGCCTATTTTCAGCAGCGACGGCGGATGAAGGCCTATCATTTCCCTTCAAAGGGAACTTTTCCTCCATTGTCCTTAATTACAGCGGAAACCGGCGCTGGGCTGCTCTCCGTGTAGGACTGACTACCTGGGCTCTGCGGTGCAACCGCGACGGCAGAGGAACAGGGGAGCGAGCCGAGCGGGAGCCATCTTGGTTTTGTTCTCTTTAACACATTCTGCATTTGAGACAAAAGCCTAGCGAGTTACTCTCAGAAGTTAAATCAAATCTGCAGGCTCATCACAAACCCGAAAGAGACAGGACGTGGGTCTGAGCGCGCGGCTGTGCTGACATCAGCACCCCGCCAAGGCGCGGTGTTAAACTCTAAATGCCTCGGCTAATAGCCAGATGCCGCTGACTCACAGCGAGGAGGTGGGGTGTGCGCCGAGGAGGAGCCCTGTCGCGAGAGAAATTTGAAATGTCTGCATTTTCTCCTAATATGGTGACATTTTGCAGGTTGGGGAAAATACAAATGATGTTTTGGCTGTCATCAGCCAAGAGCAGTGCTGTGGCTTTCTGACTCATCCCTCCTACCTGGATTTGAATTGTGTGTTTGGAAAATAAAAATCATATGTGTTATTAGCAGGAAACGGACAAGTGTGCAGACTTTGATGTCTTTGTAAGAGGTTTTCTGAAAGAGTGGATGTGGTGTTTGATAGGGTCCCCTCCCAAGGAAGGCCTGAGAGGGGACCCCAAAACTTCAAAGTAGGATTGGGTGAAAAAAAAGAGGTTGAAATAATGGGGAAAATGAGTAAAATAGTGACTTAGGGTTTTAGGGAAAGGAACACCTCCTTTAGAGTATCCAGTGTTTCTTTAGTCACTAAAGACCCTCATAGGGCCAGCAAGACAGCTCAGCGGATTAAGCACCTGCTTAGGCAGGCATAGGGCCTGGGATTCGATCGCTGGAACTGCATGCTATGCCAGCCCTGCCTGGGTATGGTGCTTCATTCCTGTAATCCCAGTTCTGGGAAGGCTGAAAACAGGAATATGACTGTAATTCCAAGCAGGATAATGAGACTCTGAACCAAATACATTTAAAAAAAAAAAAAAAAAAAAAAGACCCTCAGTGTAAACCAATGGCCCCACTGACTTGAAGATGAATTCCTGTATTTAGGTACATGGTACAGGGTCTCACTATGCAGCTCGGACTCATAGTAATCCTCCTATTTACAGCCTCCCCAGCACTGGAATTATAGACCTGTGCCAGGACACCCAGACTGGGTGGCCTGCTCAGTGCACCCAGGGGCATGGCTGGTGCAGCAGGTGGTGTAGGGGATTGAACCCCAGTCCCTGTACTTGTCTACACAGGCGCTTCATCTGCTGAGCTATTTTGCCTGCCCTCCGAGATGCATACTAATAAACACATCCTGGACAACGTCCTCACCCTGAAGAAACAAATACAAATGTGAGCCTAGGAGATAGCTGCTCCAGCGGGGCCAGGAGATCCCCTCCGAGGGTAAGGTACTGCCGTGCAGTGCTTCAAAGGCTAAGTAGGCTTCATCAGGCAGAACAGGGTGCGGAGCCTGCAAGTGGGACCCTTGGAGACACAGGCCCAGACAGAAGCAGGAGATACTCAGAATAGGACCAAACTCAACCCCCAAATCTGGTGATGCCTGCCAACTACGGCAGTGTTTCTAGGTCTCTGGGGGCTGGGGCGGGGGCTCCTGCCACATCTAAGTTCTTTGCACTCCAGGCTCTTGTGTGAAATGGAAATGATACTGTTTTCATCTCAAAGAATTGTGAGACCACAGTCCACGCTTAATTGATCATGGGTTCTTCCTCATTCCTCTACCAAGACACCCACACTTCCTTACAATGGCCTGATTATTTGTTTACACAGGTCTAAAACTGTTCCTCTGTGCTCCTTGGCCCCTACCATCACTGCTGCCTATAGACAGGCACCAAACAAATAGCTACTGGCTACATGAATGAATCGATGGAGAATACAGGAGCTCCAGAAAGAACTGGGTAGTTTCTGGGGACCCGGGGCCCAGAGGGCCCTGCCTGTGGACACTTGAAGAGCCTCAGGAGAGGCACACAAAGCTACAGAGAAGCTGAGCTCCGTGCAAACAGTGTTCACAGCCTACCCTTCTGTGGCTGGGGTATTCAGCCACTTAAATAATAAGGTCCACTCTGAGTTTTGGAAAGGTCACTGCTGGGGCACTCTGATTGGCAGCACAGGAGAAAATGCCCTCATGGTCCAGGTGAGATTCACCACAGTGCCGGTGAGTGGGAAAGCAGGCAGTCAGCAAAGGCCAGGACTGCCTTCCAAGTCTTGATCCCTCGCAGAGGGAAGTCAGGAAGATGGGTGTGGGTCCGGTGAAAATACAGAGACGCCGAAGAGGGCCCACACATGACAGCAAGGTTGGCATGGGCAGAGCTTAGGTTTGGGGCTCCTTAGAGGACCGAGACAGTGGCTTGGGGCTCAGTGTTCAGGGTGGCGCTGCAGGTATGGCTTCACTGCAAACAGCGCTCAGAGGCTACCAGAGGCGCCCTCAGAGAGTTGGTCGAGAAATATGCTTTCAGGCCCATTCTTAGAGATCATGATTAGGTGCTTCTTGGGTAAGCCCAGTGCACGAAATCCCATCTGCATGATGATTGAAGACAGGATCACAGGCTGTGCAAAGGAGCTGGTGTGGTGGAACCTCTTGAAGAGAATGCAGCTTAGAGATCCAATCTGATCTGCATCTCTACTCAGAAGGAATAGCCTCCGGCAAAAGAAAATACAGACTCCATCCTTAGGTCGTGCAGCAGATGGAGGTGAGCAGCAGGCATAGCTACTTGGAGGGAACTGAAGCCCTGCCTGAAAACACCTCAGAGCCCAGTTGTTGCCACAGCTGGATTCCCGAGTTGTCCCTAGGCCTCATACTTGACTCTTAATGTAACTAATTTGTGTCACAACCATTTCATGGGCAAATGCGAGAGCTCTGCTCGTCTCTGCCACAACGGCCTCCCGCTTGGCTTCCTGTGCTTTCGCTGTCCTGCTCTCCATCCAGTTCCAGTAATCCAGGCATTTATACACCTCATTAAGCACATCCCACTCACAGCGCCGGATGTGATCTAGTCCACAATCTCCCTTTTTTGTGCTCTAAGGACAGGCGATGAAGTCTCTTGCTCTAAGCCCAGAGGAGGAAAGGGGGTTGGCAGACAGAAGAATAACCAATTCCTGCCAGGGAGAGAGCTGAATGAAGCCAACAAGCTGAGCCCAGCCACCCCTGATTTCAGGACTGGCAAGACCTCAGGCACCAGCAATCCTGGTCCTTCAGGGGACTGTGCCCACTCCATAATGTTACGGGTACTTGGATTAAGCTGCTTTGCAACAGGGCAGTGGGCGGGGGGGATGCTGCTCTTTCCAAGGATGCGGCTTTGGAGAGCTGGCCTTTCTCCTGTCTGTATTGAATTATTTCTCGACCTTGGAATAGACTGAGAAGGCTGAAAGTAAGCTGGTATGCGTCTTGTTCTACTTGTAGACCACACAGGGAGGAGCATAGCTCTTCTGGATCAGCATTGGACTGGAACTGAGGCTTCCCAGTGGCTGGCACTTCTGTCTTCACTGTCCACTCTGCCCCTTGGCTGCCGGGGCCAAGGAAAGTAGGAGCCTGGCATGCCGCCTACATTATGGCCCTGCACGGTATGGTCCTCTCTCTGGGCTCTGACTGACAGGTGAAAGGTGTGATGAGAAAGAAGCATTTTGCAGGGATGCTGACCACTGGGGGACCTCCGAGGAACACCTAGCGCCTGCCCGGTTTCTCATTCCTCCTGCTCATCTCCTGTCTCCGCTTACTCGCCGGCCCAAAGGGCCATCGTCTCCATCCTTGGTGATCTCTCTAGAGTGTGCTTATTCCACTTCCTTTGTTCTTTGCTTGTCGGTGTAGAAATATGGCACAGGCGTGTAGGAGACAGAAAGAATCTATTGGGACTGCGTGGAGCTCTCAAAGCACGCAGTTACATCCTGGGAAGACAAACACAAATGCACCCTGGCAATGGTGCATGGGTCTGGGGAGGAAGAGCGCACAGCCTGCAAACGCGGAACTCACTCTCCACCAGAGCGATTCTGGGATCAATGGGAGCACACGGGCGCTGAGTGCTGGAGGTGGGTCCAAGCAGACACCTGCCAGGATGCTGTTCCCTGCGGAGGAGCGTGCGCGGGATTGCGCAGTGGGTGCCGACCACCACGGGCTGGACTGAGCGAGCAGGCCTGGCTCGGGCCTGCGCACGGTGCAGAGTGCGTGGGCTCTGTTGCTGCTCATGTGTTGTGAGCCAGTGTGATCAAGTCACCTGCCCGGACGCGCATCTTCCCCACGCATGCAATTGGAGTAAACACAGTACGGACTTCACACACTCATTCAGTGCCATCTGTCCTGCTGACCACTCAGTGCAGTGGCTGCGTGCACAGCAGTAGCTGATGCTGAGCTGTAACCTGACTAGCGTTTCAAGAAATGCAGTGTAATAAATGGGACCCAGCGACAGCCGTGGTCTGTTACTGAAAATCCCGGAAAGCTGGGAGTCCAGATAATGGATGGCAGCTTCACCTGTGGCTCTCTGGTGCTTTCTCCCTTGCTTGGAATGCTATTGGTTGACCCCTGAGTGAACCCTATGATAGGGAAGGGAAGGAAGTTGATGGAGATCGTGGCCATATTCATGACTAAGCACGTGGCCCTCCTTTACTTTAGTGAGATCGCAGCCACGTTCGTGACTGAGCACATGGTCCTCCTCTGCTGAAGTGATTGTGCATGAAATCACACTGATTGCCCTAAACAAAGCTGACCAGCTACAGGGGTTCTTTGCTTACTGAAGGACACATCTCAGTGAGTCCTGAGCTACCTTCATTGGGTCTTCTCGCCATTCCTTTTGGCACTGACACATAACATTGTAACACTAAGGGTTTGTCATAATTACAGAGCAGTGAGGATTAGGAGGGCTGGTCAGGGTCAGCAGGCAGGGTGGGTCCCCTGGACACTACCTAATCATGTACTACTGATAGTCAATGTTCCAATAGAGAATTGGCCCATGTGGGTCCCACAGAGGGTTCCTATGCCAAAAGCTCTTGCTGTTGGGAAACTCCAAGGCCCATCCCACAAGAGGCACTCAGCCACGAAGCTGCAAAGCTTACGCTGAGAGACCCTCTGAGATGCACAGCCCTTTCTCTGCTGGGGAATTTTTCAGTCCCTGGCAGCTGCACTACCGGAGGCGCCAGCACAGCAGGGGTTCCTGCATTCCTTCACACAGCTTTCCCCACCAGTGCTGTGCATGTACCCTTGTGTTAGGTTCTGTGGTGCAAGCCAGACGGGATCCCTATGTTGGCAAAGGTCACAGGGTAAGAAGAGGAGTGTCAGTCTAGCAAAGGAACGGAGTCAAAAGCAAGATGAGAACTCTAAAGAAGCCCCTAGGGTCAAGGGGTCTGCCCCACGTGTACCAGAGGACCTGATCTAATCAGGGTGAGCAGGGAAAGCTTTCTCCAGGAATGGCTGCTGAAAAGCAGGTGGGCCCCAACGGGGCGAGCGTGACAGGGTGAAGCCTAGGGAGTGGAGAGCCTGCACTTCAGGGGCAAAGGGCCTTCTGGAGGAGAATCAGTGGGCAAGCCCAAGCTGTCGTGGCAGTGCTTGCTGGGGCCAGACAAACCCAGAGTGCCCAGCATAATGAGCAGCTTCAGGTGTGGCCACACGCCGGGGTGTCAGTGCCCTGAGCACTCACAAGGACACTTTCGTTTCAGCAGGCCAGGAAAACATTATCCCAAGTTGTGCTCAGGAACCCGAGGCCTGCAGTGTGAGGCTGTCAAGGCCACCCTCTCAGCCCACAGGGGTATGGCTCATTTGACTTTGGAGGCAGCCATTAAACCCTCCGTCACAGTGCCCAGGAGGAAAGGCTTGGCTAGGATGTGCCGTTCATGTGGCTGAACTGGGATGTGACTCTGTGTCTTTGCTATGAATTGCAGTATATCCCTCCAAAATCCTTAGACTGAACCTCCAACATTCCTTGTGAGTGTATTTGAGATGGACCCACAAGGGGTGTGTAGGGCCTACTGAGATTACAAAGGAAGATCCCTAAATCAATGCAGGCAGAGTCCTTATAAGCAAAGACGCCAGCTGACCTTAGAACACAGAGGAAAGGCTTTGTGATGATGTCATAGCTGGTTAGGAGCTGGGCAATGGACCCCCACTAAAGTCAACTGACTGGAAGTTGCATCTCTGACCTCTAGCCTGTGGCCAGGAGTTTATTACTAAAGCCCCCTCATCTGTGAGATTTGCATGGCAGCCTGGAGAAACTAATACAGTCCTAGTGCACGCTGGCTATTGCCCTCACCTAGGACATGCTCCTGCCTGAGTTAATGGCAGACACCTGGCTGATGGTCCTGGGTGCCCCTTGGACCACATTCCACAATACAGATGACCTCATTAACTAATAGAAGTGAGGGGCAGGGGGCAGGTGCAGGGTAGAGCCTTTGTTCCTCTCTGTCACATTGTCAGCACTGAGGGATGGAATCCTTGGTCATCACACATGGCAGGCTGTCTGTGAAAAGTGACAGTCACCGAGCTGACTCCAGGCCTCATAAATTCAAGTGTTATCACTTTCTGTGTGAATGAGATTGACAGCTTAGAAATGTAGGACTTCCAGGCCTTCACCTCTGAAGCAGCTGCCACCAGCACTGTTTCGTCTGGATTTCAGAGTGTTAGTGCAGAAGCCCCAAGCGCTCGGTGTGTCTCTGGTTCCCCTATGCCTTGGTGAATTTCCCAGAGCTCCATGTCAGGCCCAGTGCTGGGTCTCAGGCCAGGCTGTTAGCCGTCTGTCAGGGCCACACCATCTCTTTGCTCTTCCTCCTACTGCTCTGTAAAGTGGGGCTAGTGACTTGTGTTGCACGGCTCTGACACCGTGTCAGAACAACAGTAAATAGCCAGTCACCAGCAGGTATGATCATAGTGAATGAATAGCCCCAGGTACTTCTATTTTAAAATAAAAGTTTTCAGAATAAAGTCAGTAGAGCTCTTTGTCTTGGGCAAAAGATCAAATAAAATATCCATACTAGGGCTCCAGCTCCTCAGAAACAGTCAAGGAAGAACCCTCGTGGTCTTTGGGCCTGGCTCCTCTCCGTGCCACGACATGCAGAGGGCACAGCACTCATGATTGCTTGGGGCCCCCAGGTGCATGGCTGCTATTTGGTGGCCGAGTCCCTTCCCTGGAGGGCTACCCTGCCATTCCACGGCTGTGTGTGTGTGAGCGCCAATGGAGTCTCGTGCTTGTTCTTGTGTCCGTATAAACCAGCCCCCACAAATCCTGCCCACCCTGCAGGGGACTGGGGAGGGACCAGCATGCCTGTCTTTGAAGTTGGCTTACACACAAAAGCACAGGCATTCAAGCAGGCAGAGGAAGGGAGGAGCATGCTATACCCACCTGCCACTGCTGATGAGGGGCTTATTTCTAAGACACACACAGCACAATGCACACACAATGCAGAGAGAAAACAAGAGACACAGATCACACATTTCAGATGGTTGGTGGACAAAGTTCACTTCATGTCAACGCAGAACACTTGCTCAGATGCTGAGGTGCGCATGGAGAGTGATTTCTCCCCATCTTTGGCATCCGAGGCTCCCCTCTCATCAAACCCCAGCAAACAGGTACATACATACACACAGAAACTAGCATAGCGAGCTGGTCCTGGCCCAGGGTGTGAAATGTGGGACAAGACTGGGGACACAGCAGTGGGGGAAGATGCGTGACAAGGGAAGGACTTCCAAGAGGCCAGCATGGTACCTGAGACCTCTCTACTCACAGGGGAGAAGCAGACCTTCAGAGAAGGATCTCCCACTGCAGGCACAAGAGGAACAGCACTCTGGCGAGGACTGGGCTCTCGAGCACTCATCTCAGTAGACGAGAACACAAGGCTCACAGTGGCAGCACTTTACTTGGCTTAGCACTATAAATCTCACTGAATCCTAGGCTCTTGCTACAGAAGGTTCACTATCTTAAAATTGTTTCTAGTTCACCCCCATAGATACTCCTCTAGATCGCACTGTAATCAAACAGCCCATGGCACTATCTTCTCTGTGCATTCCACACTGAATAGGGTTCAGAATTTGGCTTACTGCTTTTGAAACGATTGAACATTGCCTTTTGATAACCAGGTCAACAGATGAGCTTGTATGTACCCCTGCGTCACATGCTGGGGGAGGTGACAGGCAGAGGATTTCTCATCTAAAAGTGGTGGACTGAGCAGTACGGATGGGCACAGCCCAGGCGGCTGGCGCATGCCCCCCTCCCGAGCCCCTGAGGCTCCCCATGAGGCTGAGCCCACCATGTCCGGCATCCAACACTCACCATACAATGCGATGCTGGCGTTGGTGTTCCCAAGCTTGTTGGTAGCCACACAGGTGTAGTTCCCATAGTCCTTCTCTGAGACATTGAAGAAAGTCAGAGTGGATATGTGGCCTTTGTTTTCAATCCTCACTCCATCCAGGCCAGTGGCTAACCTGTAAGAAGAGACGGGGCTGCTGGCCTGGCCCTGAACTTGGGCAGGGGAAGCAGGAGACAGTGCCAAGACTGCGCAAAGCAGTCACAGATCAATTCTGCAAAGAGGCCCTTTCCAAGATGCCATGTAACTAATCTACACCTCCAGCTCAAACTCTTAATTAGCACAGTCTCCAACCAGAGCAGAAAAGGAGGAAGAATCATGCTCTGGAAGTGCAACTTCCTGACCTGCAGTCACCAAGACTCCCCTGGCTACAGCTAATCTCAGATTTGGAAACAAGGTCAAGTCATTCTGTTGCTCTCCCGCTTCTTCCATTTTTAATCTTTTGGCTCTGAAAGATTCTGGCAGAGGAGGCTGTGACATGACCTAGTTTGTTCTGTCTGCTCCCTGAGCCTAATCGCCCTCTATGTAGGGATGACCCCAAGGTTCTGGTTTCATTCAGTGCTACTTCCGGGAGGTACCTGGTATCTTCCTTGAACCACTGGAACTCAGCCATGGGCACTGCAGAAGCCTCGCAGCTCAGGATTCCCTTCTGACCCACTGAAACCCCAGTGTTCTTGGCTTTTGAGATATAAGGAGGGTCTGTGGGGAAAAAACCAACAAAGAATAAACCGCATGGGCTGAGTCCATGAAAGACGTGAGCGCTACCTCCAGCCACTTGCTACTTGTCTTGTGACACCCTTACTTCCCAGTAAAATGACAAGTTATCACCAGAAAAGCGCTTCTTATGCAGGGCGTGGTGGTGCACACCTGTAAGCCGCACCCCAGGAGGTTGGGGCAGAAGGATCTCTGAGAGTTTGAGGCCAACCCAAGCTGCATGCTCCATTCAAAGCCAGCTTGGTCTACACAGTGAGACCCGATCTCAGAACATGCAAATGCACACATGGAAAATAGTTTCTTAGCTGAGGACACTGCATTTACGCAGCATCGCCTTTGGCCTTCAGTCTAGCTCCGAGTTACCAGTTGTGCTGCATGCTGAAAGCACCGGCGGTGCAGAAGACCCCCGAGAGCAGGGGCAATGCTGGGAGGGCAGGCCGTCAGGACATGGAGCTGCCAGGACCAGCTGGTCCACTTAGCCCTTGTCCCGGTGTCCCCCTGGAATGCCCACCAGGGGCGTGGCACTCACAGTTCACGGTGATTTTTACTTTCCGCACATCTGGCGCGGCCACATCGTTCAGGGCACTGCACTCGTACTCCCCGGACTGGTCGCGCTTGATGTCAGAGATTTCCAGGTATTCATCTTCGCTCACAAACCCCTGGCCTTTGGGGAACAAAGGGATGGGCAGAAACAATAAAGAGAGGGTTCAACCAGGAGCAGAACCACATCTACAACAGGAAGGTGAAGGAGCAGGCTGAGCCCAGTCTGGACTGGAGCAGCACGTCCAACACAGGGCTCCACGAGGCAAGTCTCAGAAGACTCCCAGGCTAAGGCATTGCTAGCCCAGCACTTTAGATTTTCAGGGCATTGAATAAGAAACTAACGTTAATTTCTTAAGTGATTATCATGAGTATTAAAAGGTACATGTTCAATAAGCCAACATATTAATAAACCTTGATATTTCAAAGAGAATGGTGAAGGATGACATGATTATCTTTAGGGTGTGTTAGTATGAACTGTGTGGAAATGCTTTATTTTTATTTTTTTTTTAAACACTCTTACATATAAGCCCTAATAATCACTACTAACTACCTGTGGTACGGATAAGCAAATTCTTTGTTTCAGTACAAACTCAAAACAATTGGCTCAGTTGCAATTTTAGGAGGAGTCATCCCACAATGCATATGCATTTTAAAAATTACATCATACATGATAGCAAAATGTGATTTTTACTAAGAATTTTTAAACTAGAGTGAATAAGAAAGTGGAGAATGAACGAATGAATCACTTCATCGCTACATTTGCCAAAATTCAAAAACAAAAATGGCATTTCAACTAATAACTCTTTGGTTAGGAGAACAGCCTCACTTAGGTGATTTGGAGGCACATTCTGGGGGCTTCTCAAACACTTACAGGAAATGTTTGAATTCATGACCCAAAGCATTATGGGACTGGAATATTTGCTTTGTCCACCATCCCATGCTCTTGCAGCTTTCTGGACATGATGCCTTACGGCATGCAGTTCAATGCAAAAAGAACAGATCCTCCATCTCCAAACAAACATTGAGTCTGTTTGAAATGCTGAGCCCCCATGAACCTGCAGTCACGATCAAGGCCAAAGGAGAGGCACGGCCATCTTTCTCTTTTGTAAACCTGCTATTTTGTGTGCTTTTGGTTCAAGGGCTAAGTTAGTTTCTAGGACAATGAAAGCTCAGCATACCCACCCCCAGATGTATTTTGATTCAATGGGTGGTTGGTAATCCCACAGCTGGGGGCCATGACAGCAGAAAGGTGGGCTACGGGTCAGGGGCCATGAGAATTTGGCCACTTTGGTATCCTCACTGTGCCCCAGATCTAAGCTTTGAGGAGCTCTCACAAACCACGGGCAGGTCCATGTGCTTTGGGCCCTGCCACTTCCTTCAACCCCCTTTCTCCTGTCCCAGGGCACTTGCAGCTGGCATGCAGCCTCAGTGACAAGATGCTAGCCATCCCACAAAGCTACCCATGCAACAATTCGAGTCACCTCAAGTCCCCTAGGGTCTCAGCCTCATAGCAGAAGTGCTGCACTGGCTAGCAAGAGTAACTGCAGTTGTCACTGTACTGTCTCTGAGCCTGACCCTGGGGCAAGGCCCCAGGGAATCCCTAGAGGTACAGTTCCGATTTGGCAGGGAATCTAGCCAGAGCCGGGGGAAGCTGGACAGCAGGGCCTCCCCCTGGAAAGCGGGCTGAGCGAGCGCCACATTCCCAGCCCAGGTCCCAGCAGCTCCAGCTGCTCCCAAGGAGTGCTGAGTAGTAGATAACTGCAGAGCCTTGGGCCTCCTGGGGCCCGGCGGGTGCGTCCCTTGGTGGGGTCTCAGCTGTTGTTGCTACTCAAAGTACAGTCAAACAGGAAGGATGAAAAAGTGCACGTGTGCAAAATGGGGCTTGTTATAACACTACCTCATTAAGTGAGAAATCGAATCCTGTCAAGTTTGTAGGATAAAGTGTTTCTCACATTTAATTTGCATATAAATTCCTCAGGGTCTTAAAAAGATACAGATCTGACTCAGTAGACCAGGGACCATCTGAAGCTAAGAGAGCTGAGGAGCAGCCAGGGCCAGTGTACTGCACATGGAGTCGCCCCTGGGGTGGCAGCTGCCAGGTGTGAACCGGCGGTAGCTATGCTCGCACTTTTACAGGTGTGCAACCCCCACAGTGATGCTGATCATTATGTCTAAACTGTACCAATAAGTTTAATGAAAACGAAAGTTTCTGAGACCAAAGAAAAATGCTTTTCTCTCTGGAACAAGCCTTTTCCTCTGTGGAAGTTTTCTCGGAGGTTCGCTCTTGTAGCATGAAGCTGACTAACACAGTCTGTGAGGTCAGCAACTGGTCAAGAAATGCCATGGTGGCCGGGAACATAGCTCCATGGCACAAGTGCCTGCCTGGCAAGTGCAAGGTCATGAGTTGAACCCTGGTCCCGCCAAAACAAACAAACAACACTGGTGAGATCTTGAGGACTTGCTGTCAGAGTCTGGGACAGAGAGACACTG
Organism: Myocastor coypus; assembly: GCA_004027025.1. Classification (NCBI taxonomy): domain Eukaryota; kingdom Metazoa; phylum Chordata; class Mammalia; order Rodentia; family Myocastoridae; genus Myocastor; species Myocastor coypus. The sequence goes on along the minus strand of PVJA010004170.1, from coordinate 64,051 downwards.
AATGTTGTAATGTTATGTGTCGGTGTCGAAAGAAATGATGAGAAGATCTGATAAAGGTACCTTAGGGAACTCACTGAGATTCGTCCCGCAGTGAGCCCAGAACCCCAGAAATAAATCAGCATTATACTGGGTAGTGAGCGTGATCTCATGCATCATCATTAAAGGAGGACCACATGCTTAGATATGAACATGACCACGATCTATATTAACATCCAGCCCTTCGCTATCATTGGGTTCATCCAGGGGACAACCAGTAGCACCCCAAGCAAGGGAGAAGGCAACAGAGAGCCCACAGGTGAAGCTGCCATCCATCACCTGGAGTCCCAGACTTGTGAGATTTTCAGCAACAGCCCACAGCTGTCCCTGGGCCCCCGTCACTACACTCCAATTCCCGAAATGCCAGCCAGGCTACGTTTCCCGCTTTTGTTGTTTTTCAAGCTGAAGAATCAGGGCGAGGATTATAGACTTACAACCCATAACGTGTTGATGGACCTGTCCTCATCACCAAACAGCACAGAGATCGCATACCTCTATGCCTACACTGAACCATGGGGCATCATGCAAAGGATCAAGGCTTTCAATACCATTGCGCTTTTTCGATCAGTGAACTCTCCTACTGTATGGTGGATTTGGAATATAAACCCAATAACCAGAATTACCTTCGACACTTACGAGAAGTGGTAATAAAGCCCTCATAATGATGCAGGACAGCATTTGTGTGACCTTTGGTATTTAGGTCTGGCCCACCGTGGGAGCATCCGTCCCTGTCACAGTTGTTAGATATCTTGCCTTTTGTGTTTTCTCTTTTGAGGGCCTAACCCTGGCTGACTACCTATAATTTTTCTAACTCAGCCCTTGCAACATTCCCTCCTCTAAAGAAGTAATCTGAACTGCTGTAAGGGATTTCTGGGCAACAACTGCTATGGCTTCAGGCTGAAAGGGTCGTGGTTGGAAACCTACACCTAAAGGCCCTCAATAGACGGCAGGCATTTTTATCTTGGGTAGGTAGAATAGCTTAGACCATTTTATTTATGGAGTTTGACAGCTTGTTATGAGTCCCTCTAGTTTTAGTTATAATTATCTCTAAGTTTTGAGAACTCCTGAAAACCAGAATACCCTATTTTTCTTTTTTAGTTACACCGTGTAAGAGAACAGTGACATCAGCAAGCTAATTTTGTTTTATTCTAATTTTTGAGGTATGATGACTGTAAGTCAGGGCTGGAGAAGAACAAAGAGACCTGTGCCAGTGTCCAGTGATAGTCTGGGTTTTTCCTTTGGCTATGATTTCTCAGGGCTCCTCCGTGCAGATGACAGGGACAGCCCGGCCAGAAGGAGCAGGCATGCCCAGTGCCCTTCAGTCCTGCTGGACCATCTCACCATCTGGAAAGCTGAGTCTGAGCTCTGAGGCCTCCACTGCAGAGTGCAGTCTCACTTCTAGGGGCTGCTTTGGCAGTCAGGGCATGGCTTGTGGGCCTCTTAAGACAGTCCCTGTTATTCTGGCTTGGTTTTTCTGACAGCAGTAGCAGATGAGTTGTATCGTCGTTATGCTCTTCTTGGAGCCAAGAGAATTAGACCCAAGATTTAATTTTTGAGCACATAACATGGCTGCCATTCTTACCTCTTTATTTTTCTCTCCCTGGTTTTCTCCTAGTTCCACTCCTCTTAGGAAGAGGCTTTCGAAATGAAAGCAGCCGCCAGTAAGCTAGCTTTATAAGATTCAGAACCAATATCTGAAGAAGCCTTAATATATTCCTCCAATTCAGCCTTCAGTGCGCATACAAGCTTTTGACATTCTGAATTAGCATTTCCAAAAGTCAAGGTTTGTTACAACAACTCGATTGAGTTGTTGGACTGTTTTATTAATTGCCTCCCTTAACTGAGAGATAAAAATCAACAACGAGCTCCTTCTGAGACTGTACTATTTTAGCAAAAGACTTTTGAGTGTCTCCAGGTTTTTTGACCTTCTCCCATGATCCCAGGCAACATAAGCATGCCTGAACAACGGCCACGTCATCATGCTGAAATTGAGCTGCGATATCCAACCATGCACCTGAGCCAGTAAGCTGATCCGCTGTTATGGTGACAGGTGGATTTTGACCTCTCTTTATCCTGTCCTGGGTTTCTGCCTCATCTTTCCACCAGGTATGGAACTGAAGATATTGTCCTGGTTCCAAAACAGTAGAGCACATTATTGCTCAATCATGAGCAAGCCTATGCTCATCTGCCAATCCTTGTGAGAGGCCAATAACATAACTGGACTGCATTCCATATGCCATAACACCCTGCTTCAATTCTTTGACTATCTGAAAAGCTAGAGGTTGATAATTCCACTGTATATAACCATTCGGGTATTGATCATTTGGAGGGTGCTGAACTACAACGGGGTGAAGTCCCAGTCTGGGTCTCCCCAATTCCCTCCCCACAGCGAAGCTTGGGTCACTGCTCTCCTAAGCCAGCAGCTGAAATAGGTTGCTCATACCCACATGGAGGGGTTAATGGATTAGCTGGGGGAGGGGGCAGAGGTTGAACTTTAGCAAGCATGCAGAGTGGACTTGAAACACCCAGTCGCTCCACCAATTTGGATATCAACTGTATCAAATGTTCCACATGACACAAAAACTCCTGGGTACTATGTGCCTCTTTCTTGAACTCATTTTCCCAAGCATTCAAAAAGTCCTCAGAATCAGAGGACAGACGCCGAAGGCTTGGAAATGCCCACTTTACTTTCAAATTGTTTCGGACTCCTCACGCAACAAGGACAAATCAAGAGATGTGGTGCTGCCTTCATGCTCCATGTCCTCATCAGCTGTACCCCTTGCAAGGCTGCCTTTCTGAGTCAGAAATCAGCTGCAGACTCAGTTCCTCAGAGTCAGACTGCAGGAACTCCAAAACTAAGGAGATAAGGTCGCAAAGACCACACACTTAAAGGGATAGGCTCTCCTTGCTGGGTGCTCAGGGCAGAGCTTTTGTAACCTGCTTCCAAAATTTTAGTCTAGAGTCCAGCTTTTCCATTAGGCTGTAACCATAAACAATGTCTTTTCATAAGGAAATATAGTTCTTCAAAACTCTTTGGTTTTGCCATTACCCCACTCCTCTGTTTCTATAAGATGGACATACTCATCTTCTATCAGAGTGGAATTTCCCACTACTCTGCACTTTTCCGGGTGGTCTGGCCTACTCTGGGTGTACTTGTCCCACTCAGTCAGGCCTCTCTTAATTCACCCCCAGTCATCCTTGGTGCCCCCAATTGCACACCACTTGTTGTAACATTATGTGGCAGTGCCAAAAGGAATGAGAAGACTTGATGAAGGTAGCCCAGAGGATTCACTGAGATTCGTCCCTCAGCGAACCAAGAACCCTGAAGCAAATCACCTTTATACCGGGCAGTGAGCATGATCTTATGCATAATCATTAAAGGCGGACCACACGCTTAGTTAGGAACGTGACCACCATCTCTAATAACTTGCACCCCTTCCCAATCATCCGGTTCATCCAGGGGTCAACCAATAGCATGCCAAGCTAGGGAGAAAGCAACAAACAGCCCACAGGTGAAGCTGCTATCCACCTGGAGTCGGAGTCCCAGCTTTGCGGGATTTTCAACAACAGCCCACAGCTGTCCCTGGGTCCCCTTCACTACACTCTGCTCCCTGAAATGCTGGCCAGGCTACATTTCCCACTTTTGTCATTTTTCAGGCTGAAGAATCAGGGCGAGGATTACAGGCTGAAGGGCTGAAATGCCCGCTTTACTTGTGAATCCTCTATTCCGGACTCTTCGCCCAGCAAGGGCGAATCAAGAGAGGTGGTGCTGCCTTCATGTTCCATAATGTCCTCATCAACTGAACCTCTTGTAAGACTGCCTTTCTGAGTCTGAGGAATTAGCTACAGACTCAATCCCTCAGAGTCAAACTGCAGGGGCTCCAAAGCCAAGGAGATAAGGCTATGTAAACACCGCACACCTAAACTGATAGGTTCTCCTTGCTGGGTGCTCTGTGCAGAGCTTTTGTAACTGGCTACCAAACTTTTCAGTCTAGAGCAGCTTTTCCTTTAGGCTGAAACCATAAACAATGTCTTTGCATAAGGAAAAATAATTCAAAACTTTTAGTTTCACCTTACGCCCGCTCCTTTGAGTAATGTCTAAGATGGACACACTCATTTTCTACCGAGGTGGAATTTCCCACTACTCTACTTCTCCGGGTGGTCTGGCCTACTCTGGTGTACTTTTCCCACTCAAGCCTCTCTTAATTCACCCCTGGTCATCCTTGGTGCCCCGTATAGCGCACCACTTGCTCATGTGCCTGCGCAGAGCTCTTGTAACCTGCTTCCAAGCTTTCAAGTCTAGAGCAGATTTTCCTTTGGGCTAAAAACTAAAAAAATGTCTTTTTGCAAGGAAAAATAATTCAAAACTTTTGGTTTCACCTTACACCCGCTCCTTGGAGTAATGTCTAGGATGGACACACTCATTTTCTACCGAGGTGGAATTTCCCAGTGCTCTGCACTTTTCCGGGTGGTCTGGCCTACTCTGGTGTACTTTTCCTGCTCAGTCAGGCCTCTCTTAATTCACCCCTGGTCATCCTTGGTGCCCCGCGCTACACACCACTTGCTCGTGTGCCTGAGCAGAGCTTTTGTAACCTGCTTCCAAGCTTTTAAGTCTAGAGTGGCTTTTCCTTTGCGCTAAAAACAAAAGCAATGTCTTTTTACAAGAAAAAATAATTCTTCAAAACTTTTTGATTTCACCTTTACCCCCACCCCTTTGAGTAATGTCTCTGTAAGATGGACATACTCGTTTTTTTATTGAAGCGCAATTTCCCCATTACTTTGAAGATATAGCTCAGAGATCTCACTGAGTTTCGTCCCTCAGTGAGCCAAGAACCCTGGAAGGAAATCAGCTTTATACCGGGTAGTGAGCGTGACCTCAAGCTTAATCATTTAAATAAAGGAGGACCACATGCTTAGTCATTGACATGACCACGACTTCTATTAACTTCCATCCCTTCCCTATCATCGGGTCCATCTAGGAGTCAACCAACAGCACTCTAAGCAAAGGAGAAAGCAACAAACAGAGCCCCCAGGTGAAGCTGCTATCCATCGCCTGGAGTCGGAGTCCCAGCTTTTCGGGATTTTCAGGAACAGCCCACAGCTGTCCCTGGATCCCCTTCACTACACTCTTTCCCAAAATGCTGGCCAGGCTACATTTCCCACTTTTGTTATTTTTCAGGCTGAGGAATCAGGGCGAGGATTACAGGCTGAAGGGCTGAAATGCCTGCTTTACTTGTGAATCCTCTACTTCGGACTCTTCGCCCAGCAAGGGCGAATCAGAGATGGTGCTGCCTTCATGTTCCATAATGTCCTCATCAACTGAACCTCTTGTAAGACTGCCTTTCTGAGTCTGAGGAATCAGCTACAGACTCAATCCCTCAGAGTCAAACTGCAGGGGCTCCAAAGCCAAGGAGATAAGGCTATGTAAACACCACACACCTAAACTGATAGGTTCTCCTTGCTGGGTGCTCTGTGCAGAGCTTTTGTAACTGGCTATCAAACTTTTCAGTCTAGAGCAGCTTTTCCTTTAGGCTGAAACCATAAACAATGTCTTTGCATAAGGAAAAATAATTCAAAACTTTTAGTTTCACCTTACGCCCGCTCCTTTGAGTAATGTCTAAGATGGACACACTCATTTTCTACCGAGGTGGAATTTCCCACTACTCTACTTTTCCGGGTGGTCTCGCCTACTCTGGTGTACTTTTCCCACTCAAGCCTCTCTTAATTCACCCCTGGTCATCCTTGGTGCCCCGTATAGCGCACCACTTGCTCATGTGCCTGCGCAGAGCTCTTGTAACCTGCTTCCAAGCTTTCAAGTCTAGAGCAGATTTTCCTTTGGGCTAAAAACTAAAAAAATGTCTTTTTGCAAGGAAAAATATTTCAAAACTTTTGGTTTCACTTTACGCCCGCTCCTTTGAGTAACGTCTAAGATGGACACACTCACTTTCTACCGAGGTGGAATTTCCCACTGCTCTGCACTTTTCCGGGTGGTCTGGCCTACTCTGGTGTACTTTTCCCAGTCAGTCAAGCCTCTCTTAATTCACCCCTGATCATCCTTGGTGCCCCGCGCTACACACCACTTGCTCGTGTGCCTGAGCAGAGCTTTTGTAACCTGCTTCCAAGCTTTTAAGTCTAGAGTGGCTTTTCCTTTTGGCTAAAAACAAAAACAATGTCTTTTTACAAGGAAAAATAATTCTTCAAAACTTTTTGCTGGGCGTGGTGGCTCACGCCTGTAATCCCAGCACTTGGGAAGCTGAGGCAGGAGGATTGGTGCGAGTTCGAGACCAGCCTGGGCTACAAAAGTGAGCGCAGGACCAGCCTCAACTGCATAGCGAGACCCTGTCTCAAAAAGACAAAAAAAAAAAAAAAA
>PVJA010004170.1:0-57545 GCA_004027025.1 Myocastor coypus | reverse complement strand
TTCCATCCCTTCCCTATCATCGGGTCCATCTAGGAGTCAACCAATAGCACTCCAAGCAAGGGAGAAAGCAACAAACACAGAGCCCACAGGTGAAGCTGCCATCCATTACCTGGAGTCCCAGCTTTGCGGGATTTTCAGCAACAGACCACAGCTATCCCTGGGTCCCCTTCACTACACTCTGCTCCCCGAAATGCCAGCAGGCTACAACTGAAGCCAGCTGGGTGGAGACCCTCAGAGGTGGCTTCCCCACTGGCTATCGGAGGCACACGATGCGTGTCCCACCCAAGCATTCCTGGAGAGAGGCCGGGACAGGGAAGCCAGACTTTCTTCACTACTTTGGAAGCCAAGTGAGATTTTCTCTGGTACAACCAGTCTGCGTTTCTAACCACGAGGAGCCTGGGCAAACCCCTGGACCCAGTGCTTTCCCTTCCGTCTCTGCTCCCTGCTGCATACAGGCGCAGCGAAGGCAGCACACGCATAATCCTCTTGGCTTGCTGCTAGGAAGCCATCTTGCTGACTGCGGACGGTGAGCAGGAGCTGGGAGCAGCGGCGGAGGAAAACACAGGTGAGGAGAGGAGGAACGGGTAGGGATGGCGGGCAGAGTGGGACAGGCAAGCCGCGCAGGGACCACTGGAATGCGCTGAGGACACTCGCGTATTGTCGGTGGACCTGAAGCCATAAAACCGTTCTGGAAACCAGCGTGGGCATTGCTCAAAGAACTAAAATTAGTAACTCAGCCTGACTCAGCTGCCCCCCTTCTAAGTGTCCTCTCTGCAGAGTTTAGATGTCATACTGCAGTGACACGTGCGTGCTGGCGTTGGCATCAGCACGATTCCTAACAACAAAACCCTGGCAGCAGCCTGGGTCCCCATCGACAGACCACTGGCTGAATAAAGTGTGGTATCCATGTGTAATGGAATTCTGCTCCGCTGTATGTGAAGGAGGACACCCTCCCGCTTGGGGAGTCGCCAGTAGCAGGGGTCCAGAATTTCACGCAGCTACATCCTGCAGTTTGAGCTCAATATTTCAGTTGCTTGTCTAGAGATACCTTTCTGAAGGTGCAGAGACTCAGAAAGATTATTTTAGCTGGAAATCATGTAAGCATTTAAGGATGAAGAGATCAGAGCCGAATCCAGAGAGCCCGGCGGCTTCTCACCCTGCTTCCTGCCTTGCTCTGCCGCGAGCCCGCCCCGCCCTGCCACGCCGACCACCATTCCTACGCCCGCTTTGCCTTCTGTTTCCTCCTCCAGTTCCTTGAGGCACAAAGTTGAACGTGGGAGCGATCAGAGATTTTCGCTTCTCGCATTTTTAGATATTGTCTCCAACAGAGTATTTTGTTTTTGAAAACCCCTGGGGACACTTATTTGTTTGCAGGAATGTATGTATGTTTCTGTGTATTATGTCTTTAGTGCAGGCTCTCCATGTAGATCAGCTCCTACAGACTCTTCCGTTGTCAGCCTCCCGAGCACCGCGATTACAGGTGTGCACCACCATGGCCAGGAGCTGGGCAGGCACACACACTGGGCATCCAACTCTGGCTGCTGCACTCTGCCTAAACAGGTGCTTTAGTCCTCTAAGCCATCTGGCCAGGTCCCTAGTGACAATTTTAGAAGGATTATTCACATTACTAAAACAAGTAGACATGTCTTGAGACAAATCCCACCTCAGTCTTTCTTAGGAAGTGACAAAAAGTCACCATCCTTGCTGTCTCTCCAGGGACAATGCCCACAACCCTGGCCATGAAGGCAGCTCTGTGACGTTCCATGCCCGCCCGACCACGGGGTTCGCTAGGAGGGCACTTGGGAGGTGACTCACAGAGGAGCACGCAGCAGTGGGCTGCAGATGAGAGCCAGGTGAAGGGCTCTGCCGCAAGAGCAGGCTGGTGGAAGGAACTCGGAGCCTCAAAGGATCGCACAGCTTGCTGAGTGCCGCAAGGAACGAGCACATGTGGAGGACCGTGTGCTGTGTAGTGCGCTGGCTCACATGAGACTTTCTGCAAAAACGGGAAGAGCATCCCTTGTGCTTAGCAGGTGAGACATTTGGAAGTGATGGCCATGCCCCGCTGAATTTGGCTGGCTGGGATTTTAAATGAGGGAGACGGAGCGCACAGCGCTGGTCTGTTAAGATTTTCATTCATCTTGGAAAATAACCTCAGATTCACCTGCCGAAGATGGGCCGCAACCCAAGCTTCCAAAGACCCAGCGCTGCACACCTGTCAAAATTACGCCAAGCCAGTGCAGTGCAGAGGGGCCAGCATGCTGACACCTGCTGGAAATCCTGCCTCAGAGGTCCTGGCCAAGAGAAGGCTGCAGGCAGGGCCCTGGGCTGGTGGACGCTGCTTCCAGCGCTAGCCTCTTGCTTCTGAGGTGAGGAGGGGCACGGAAGAGATGGTCAGGAGTTCTTTTCATTATTTATTTGTTTGTTTGGCACACAGACTTACTGTGCGGCTCAGGCTCCTCCCTCCTGCAGCTTCCTCCATGCTGATAGCACCGGTGTGCTCCCTCATGCCTGGTTTCAGTGGCTGGCATAACATGCAGTACCCGGGACTGAACCTGAGTCCTTGCATTGCCCGGTAGGTGCTTAGACCGCTGCGCTATCTCCCCAGCCCTGTCAGAAGGTTTTGAGAGGAGCTGTCCCCAAAATCTGCCACTCACTCTTTGTTTTTACTTTCCAGCATCACGAGAACAAGCAGGTAAAAGGAGCATCTCAGAGTGTCAGCTGGACTACGCTCAGGGCTTGGAACCTGTCTCAGCTACTTTCCTGGTCCCTGAGACAAAAATACTTGATACCAAGTGTTAAACGAGGAAAAGCTTATTGTAGCTCACAGTTGGTAGAAGTTGTAGCACATAGCTCACCAGCTTCGAGCTTGGGTGGCTTGGCAGAGGGGCATCATACATCATAGAAAACAGACAGTTTAGGGCAGAGAGAGCAGGCAGAAGGCAGCAGGTGGCAACAGCGGACCTCTTTCTGGCCCTTATGTTCTATTCAGACCACCCATCCTTAGGGCATGTGACACCAGCATTGGTGGTAGGCCTTCCCATTGTCCACACCTAGAATGATATCAAACCACTCAGTGGACCCATGTAGTGCTCAGGCACCCTTAAACCCAGCATCACACACCGCAGATTTAGCGACCCACGCCTATGACCTCATGAGGCTTCCGGGGGAGCTCTAGGCAGAGGCCATAGCAGGTGCTCGCCTCTCTCCCTGTGGACTGCCCACAGCTGGGTTACCCAGGTGCGCAGTGGCAGGTGCGGGAACTGGGCCTGAGCATCAAGGTTGAGGAGCACACGGGGGATCTCTCCACTCACACAGGACTGCCTCAGTTCCGCCTAACTGGGGCTCCACTGCTGACACGAGCGGAGAGCGGCAGGAGGGAGTGGCCTTCTAGAAACCGGGAAGCTCCCTCCTCCTTAGGCCTGTCCTGGCTTTGCTCAGCCAGATACCTCCTGGCACCAGAGTCACCCTCTAGTGGAGGCGAGAAATGTTGGAAACATGTTTGGAGTTGGAATTGGGGTCAGGTTTCGGCGTCTGGAACACAATAAGCCTAATGGAAACAATTTTGTGCTCTTCAGTTTTCACTGCATAAAGCAGTCAATTCATTGTCTGGGTGCAAACACCCTGAGTGTGAAGGACACCGTCCACTTCGAACTTCTGTGGCATCGGGTTGGGCTAGAGCCACAGCATGCATTCATTCATACCTGCCTCATGTCTAGAGGCCCGCAAACACAGCGTCCACACAAGACGCCTGCCCCCATCTTCTTACGTCACCCAATTTTTCTCTAACAGCCTCCTCTGCTCCCCTTTCCGTGGATCCTGCCCCACTCGTTTTTCTGGCAGAACTCTGTTGGCAGGAGGTAGCTCAGCTCCACTCTCTAAGGACACCAAGGAGTGTGGGCAACGGTGCACCCCAGTCTGCCTGCTCCCACCTTCCAAGTCTGCTGCTCCCTCCCTGCCCTGGCCATAATGATGATGGGATAAACCTGCTATTTCATTTTCTTTTAATTAACGCAAGCAGTTGAGTTGCGCTGAAGTCACTTCAGTTTGCAGACGAGCACCTACGAAGGGTATCACTCGCTGTCTGTGACAAAGACACTTTGTTTTGGGCTCAAGCAACCTTTCTCAGGTAGGGCCATCAGGGCTTTCCCTAAGGGGGTTGGTTCAGCACACACGGGGTCACATGCCAGTGCCCCCCCCCCAGCTGGCAGCAAGTCAGCAAATGGAAAGACCAGTGATTTTCTGTGAAAGTGAGCTCAGCTGTGTGTGTTTGTGTGTGTGTGTGTGTGTGTGTGTGTGTGCGCGCGCGCACACGCGTGCTAGAGCACACGTGAAGCAGGAATGCTAACTGAAGCAGGAACTCAGAGGAAATCCCTGGCCTTGGTGAGGGCCCTTCCCTCCACCCTGGGGTAAGACTGATGAGAGAATTTTCGGTCCCTAGCTTCCAACCTGAGGACAGCATGGCTGTCCCCCTGGGCGTGGTCCTGAACTAAGCCAGGATGCCTGCGAGGGTGTGGCACTCACCAGGGAAAAGGAGAGGGACCGGGGCTGTGGGGAGAGGAGGAGAGATCCCATGATGATCATAGAAGCCTACCTGGATTTTTCTTAAAAGAGCTGGAATTCACATTTCAGTAAGAATTTCAATATAAATTACACAAATGATTCAGATCAAAACAGTGTAGAGATGGAAGAAAAAATCGCCATTTTAATGTGGCAGAGTCTAAATAACTTTATTATTGGCAAAATGTTAAACGATACTTGTAAAGCTTGTATTTTATAACTTTCTTCCTATTATTTTTACTCTAAACCAGTGGAGTTATTTCATTATTAACAACCAAAAAGCAAAAGGGGCTCTAAACGGTAAGATTTCTGTTTTAAAGAAAAAAAATATATCGCAAAGTCTAACAAGCAAACACAAAATGTGATCGAGGTCCCGGGTGCCCCCTGCCTCTTTGCCTTACACAAACCTCAAGCCCATTGGAATTGACCCTGGGGCGGCCTGCTAGGCATCCTCAGTCACCCTACTAAGCACACATATTTTCCCGGGGGCAGGGAGGCCTCTGACTACAGCGCAGTCCGTCACGCTGGGCTGCAGAGCTCACGGCTGACCCCTGTGTGAGGACCTGCCCAAGTTCAGTGTGGCACAGACGACAGCATTTGTAATGGGAGGGCCCTGGCGGTGAGTGTGACAACCCTGCCTGCCTGTATGGGCTTTAGTCAGCTCTCTCCCTGGGACACCTGCATCTCTCTCGCTTTCCCTGGAGGTTCCCTGAGTCCTGTGCTGATAAGGATGTTCTGGTCAAAATACACACGACTCTGCCACCAGGGAACTGCAGTGAACGAGAAGGTACTGCCACCCGCGCCACCCCACCTGCCATGATGTCAGTGTCCTTGTGGTACGAACTGCTCTCCTGTGTGGCCAGCCCTGCAGCACACATTCACAGGCACCGCGGGGTGCTTGCTCATAACCAGTGCCAAGGGGCTGTGCGCATGCTATTCCATGCTTCCTCCCAGGATCTGAGGATGTGCTCCCCTGTCCAGAGTTGCGTTTCTCCACACACACTCATCTTTCACCCATACACAGCTGTATTGTGTGGCCACATCAAAGATACCTTTTTGTTAAAATCTCCTTGCAAGACTAGGGACTGAACTCAGGGACTTCCCACAGAGCGACACCCTCATACCCTCCCTTTCCTGTCTCTCCTCTGCCCTTCTCTCCCTCCCAGCCCCTCCTCACTTCTCTCTATTTTGAGACAGGGTCTGGCTAAGTGGTTAAATTGGGCAGACTGCCCTTGAGTTGGTGATCTCCCTGTGTGGGCCGGACAGAGCACTGGGATTGCAGGGGTGTGTCACTGAGCCCACCTGCTTTTCTGTTTTTAAGGACTAGGTGGCCCTCAGACCTGAAACAGTCTGCACCGAGGTACGTGCTACCCACGCAGGGGTATTCACCTTCCCCGCCGCAAAATGAAGAACCAGACCGGCCGAAGAGCCAGGAGACTGCTTCACGTACAGCCTGTTGACAGGTCAGTCACCGCCACAGGCCCTGCTGCTGCCCGCACCGTACTGCCTGCCTAACTGCATGCATACCTTTAGTCTAATGGCAGAACACGCTTTCACCCAAGTGCACTGAATAAGGGCCCCGAGAGCAACTGTTTTCTGTGAGCCAGTAGCCTGTCAGGAACACTCCTTCCTAGAGGCCTGGTAACAGCAGACAGTGGGGAACTCAGCTGAACAGAGGGCCCAGGGATGAGGCAGAGTGAAACCCAGCCAGGGTGTGAGGCATCGAGGCCTGCAGTCCTGCACAGCAGCCTGCACCTTTCTGAGAAGGATTCTGATGGGCCTGAGTGCTCAGAGAGCCCGGGGCCTGTGCAAGCTGCCTCAGCCCAGTGCATCTCAGGAAGAGCCTTGTTCAGGTTCTAAGGATGAGGCCAGGGTATCGGCTCCCTCCTCTCACTTCCTCTCTTTCATTGTTTTCCGCTTATCTCACTTCTCTACTAGTTTCCAGTACAATAGCAGTGCTAGTAATCAGCATTCCTTACTATTTTTGAAATATTTCTATCCACTTCCAAGCAAGGCCCTAGCCCTAGCGGAAGTGACAACCAGCGAGCGGGGACATTCTGCACCCTTCACAGAGGCAAAGGGCTGGGCTGCAGCACTGCTGGGACAGCTGTGCTCACCCATGCAGCTGCGGCACCCTCCTGGGTGCTCAGCGAGGGCAGGGCCCCTGCTCGGGGCGAGCCGGGGCTCTTAGCAGACTCTTTCACCACAGGCTCTTTTGTCTGCACCCTGGCTGTTCTGGGCAAGTGTGTCTCTCTTGCATCTGGCGGAAATCTGAGTGAGCTGAGCTCTCGGCAGACATGCATCTCCCAACCCTCCTTCCTAGTCATTGTTCACTAGCGGGAAGAGAGGGGAAACCACTGAATTAGGGATCAGGAGAGCTGGCATAGATTCTCACTTGTGTCCTTCATTTGCTGTGTGATTTTCAATAGGTGCTTTCAGCAATCTAAGCCTCAGTGCATTATTCTATAAGATATCAAACATCAGATGAGCTCCAGGGTCACCAGCACAGCCCACACTGTATAACCTTCATAACTCACCAGTTCACCAGTTCAGACCAGGATTGGGAATCTCCAACAGACTCTTTTTCTTTTTTTTTTTTCTTTTTGAGACAGGGTCTCACTACTCACTATGCAGTTCAGGCTGGCCTTGAGCTCACTTTTGTAGCTCAGGCTGGTCTCGAACTCACACTGATACCCCTGCCTCAGCCTCCCGAGTGCTGGGATTACAGGTGTGTGCCACCACACCCAGCTCCAACAGACTCTTAACTAGAGGAAATCTGATGATCCCAGGGTGATAAGTCGAGTTCCAATCCAGAAGCCCAGGCACCCCGACCGGCCAGGGAACAAAGGTCCCTGTACTCAGGCCTGGGTGCCACAGAAGGGGCCGGAGTGGCCTTATTCTCTCTACTCGCGGTCTGCAGCATCAAAGCAGAGGCACCCCAGCAACCCCCAGCTACCTCGCGTCTGCCATGGTGCTTCAGCCGCTTGCGATGGGGAGCAGAGAGAGGTTTTGACAGTTATGAAGGACTGCATTTCTCAGGGTAATGTCTTATGTTAATGGGGAAATTAATTCTTTCCTTTGCTCTGCAAGACTCCTGTTCATGCGAATTTTGACAAGTAGCTTCTCTTTTCTCTCCTCTCGATGAGAAAGTTGGGGTAATGTCTTACAGGTGTAACTAATCATCCGCTTATATGATTTGACGCTCATTTTCATGGGCCTCAGACTATGCTCTGAAGCAGGAAAACTGATGCTTATCCATGCTTTCTGCCTTCCTCTGTCATCTCTAAAATATGTCCCTTCATAGCTATGGGGCTCACGTTACTACTCCTTCCCAACCTTAGAACAGGTATTGACAGAGGAGGAGAGGGGCTTCAGAGGGAGCATGGCCAGTGCTCAGCTTCCTCCCCACTGTCTCCTTCCACTCACTGGCAGAGGTGACCCTGGTCACCACAGCTCAGGACAAGTGCCAAGAAGGCAAAGGGCATGAAGAGATCCAGGATTCAGTCCTTGCTCCACCGTCTACCTACCAGGCATGGCCTCTGCACTCCAGCCAATCTCAGTGTCCTTTGCTGCAAGTGCAGCGACTAGCCAGCTCACTTCCAGGTCCCTCAGCCACGGGTCTTTCCCTTAGGCCCAGCATGCAGAGTTTCTGTGCCCTTGGTAGACCCTGAGCAGCACCAGCCCCTACATAGGAGCCAGCATCTGGGCACGGGGATGAAGGCATGGATCTGATTTGTGCTAGAAAAGCAGACTGGCTCTGGTCATGGATCTGAGCACACCGTGGTGTGCTAGGATGGCCCAGGTGGCCGGAGCTGGCCAGGCCCTGGGCTCCAGGCCACCCCACCCTGGCCCTGCATAGCCACCCTCCCTGCCTGACACTGCTAGGGCTTTTTGCACTAAATGGTCACCCTGTCCTGGGGCCTCTCTCAACATTAGCACATCTTGCCTGGAACAGTGGAGTCCTGTGCAGTTAACTCTCCAAGTTCTCCGTTATTCCAGATCATCTGTGTTGGCTTTGGTGCTTAGGGAGACACAGTCTCTGTGTCCTGCAAGACAGTGTGGTGACTGCAGTCCTACACAGCAAGCCTGGCCTGCAGGACCCCAGGCAGCGGCACGTGCCTTACAGGGAGTACTGCTCGCCTAACCTTACGGAGCAGAGCTAGAGCCTGCAGCCCTGGCAGGTGACTTCTGCAGAGTGTGAGGGTACTTACAGAGGGAGCCTCTGAAGACAGTGAGTCCTGACAGACAGGCTTAGCTACTGTGATAGCATGGCCTTAAGCTTTTTTTTTTGTCTTTTTGAGACAGGGTCTCACTGTGCAGCTCAGGCTGGCTTTGAGCTCACTTTTGTAGCCCAGGCTGGTCTCGAACTCACAACGATCCTCCTGCCTCAGCCTCCCAAGTGCTGGGATTACAGGCGTGAGCCACCACGCCCGGCTTGCCTTGAGCTTATTATACTCAACTATACAGGGTATTTTTTCACTAGAATATTGTCCCTGATAGTCAGCCATGGCATGGATGTAAATGGCTATGGTATTTACTGCTTTCTGCCATTAAACATGCATACGTGGGTAGATACATCTGGATACAAGTGCATAAGGAAGAGAATAATTCAACAGAACAAGAGGAAGATCCACTATCTTCGAACTTCATCATTTAGCAAACTGCAGAGCAGACTCAGGGAGCATCCATCTCTCAGTTCCCATGTGCAACTGCATTACTTATGCACACAGGGCCCCTTGTGTTATCAAGGTGAACATGAAAGAGTTGAGTTAGGTTATTTCTAGAACATATTAGTGGCTCTTATTATTGTACATTGTGTACAAAAACATATGTATTGCTTCTAGCTACTGGAATAAAACGTGTGTGTGTGTGTGTATGTATGTGTGTGTGTGTGTGTGTGTGTGTAAACAATAAGGACTACGTCTCCTACAGTCTCACAGAGACAGACCTAACGTCCCACAAAGGTTGCAACATACCAATCAGAAGGCAATTCATCTTGAGAAGAAAACAAGTGATATTTACATTATTAAATCACAATTACAAGGCAAATCAGCTATAGAAGAGAGGAGATCATTTCCATCAATTATTACTGAACTGAACATAATTTTTCAATCACCAGCAGATTGTAAATGGGGACTGCAGCTCATCCAAGAGCTCCTCCATCACAGGAGTTATTAATTAGGTATTAACTTTGGGAAAGTAGCAAGGACAAGGACAGGAAGCAGGACAGAGGTGAGACCCGAGGAGGCAGTGGGGTGAGGTTCCGAGCAGAGGCCTGGAGCACTTGGGAAGACCAGCCTCAGCCTCCTATGCAGCTGGTACTGCCCTCAGGTGGAAGAATGCGCAGAGGGCTGCTGTTTCCATTTCCACAGCACGGCCACGGCACCAGGTACACAAAACTAACGGTGCATGATTTCCTGGTTACTCATCTGTGACGGGGGGGGGGGGGGGGGCTGTTGCAAGTCCAGGGTGCACGGAGGCCTAACCGAGAGTTCTATGGGTGAGGGGTGCAGCCCTGGCCTTTGACTGACTTCTGTGAGCTCTCTACTTTGTCCCCAAAGGCATAGATGCTTCCATCCTGGTGGCATCCATGCCATCAGAACCTAACCTAGGCCCGTGGAGGCATTCTTGTGTGCGTCATCAGTGTGCTGAGGTCCTAAATTTCCCTTAAAAAGAAGGCTCTGTGACTCGCCCAGGCCTTAGAGGCCCTTGCTCTTGCTCGGTAAGCCATGGGATTCTGGGCCCCTGGCTTGCCGTGATCTGCAGAACGGACTCCAGTTCGGCAAAGGCTTTGCTCACCATTGGGCTCAGCCCCTCTCTCTTCCCAGGAGGGCTGGGTGGTCGACTTCCAGTTGTGGAAGACTGGCAGGAGCAGTCAGTGTGACTCTGTCTGTCCCCCTGGGGTGCCAGGCAGCTTTGTTTGCTCTCATTGCTCAGCTTCTCGCCTCTGGGCTGTTAATGACTTTCCTGTCATGGGGTCTAAGGCAGTTGCTAGGCACCCAGAAAATTATTGCCACCCAGGCTTTTGTTTCAAGGAAACAAGCAAACAAAGCATCTAGACTCCTAGGGGTGGGCAGGAAACTAGCTCATGGAGGGCTGATGGTCTGCGGTCTGTGGGCGGGGGGGGGGGGGGGGGCACTGTGCTAGTGTCCATTACTTGTGTATTCACCATGCAAACCCAGGTGACAGACAGCTGCTAGGGACGGTGACAAAGAGGGTGGGTCTGGAAGCAGCGAGATCTGCACCCCACCCTCCCTCTGCTCCCCTCTGCTCCCTCCTGCTCTCCTGCTCATCCTTCTCCCTCCTTCTCTCCCTTTGAAACCTGGAAGCTGGAGGCCCTACTAAAGGGTCCTTTGTTTTTTGGTTTTTTTTTTTTTTTTTTTTTTTTTTTTTTTTTTTTTTTTTTTTTTTTTTTTTTTTTTTTTTTTTGTACACGGTCTCACTACTGACTTGTAGTGATCTTCCTGCTTGTACCTCCCAAGTGCTAGGATTACAGGCGTACACCACCATGCCCAGACTTCATCGCCTGCTAAAGAGCAGGGCTGGCAGGGCCAGGAAGCAAACCATGGCCCCTGCGCTTCCCTAAGCAAGTGCTTAATTTGTTCTGCAATGGGAAACAGTCCCCACACTCAACGGAGATTGTCTTTCCCACCTTCTGGTGGGCAGGGTCTCAACGGATCCACTGGAAAGCAAACTCACCATCCATACAATGCCACAGAATAGAAGCCACGTGGTATGCACTTGTGGTCCATCCAGCTTCCTTTCCCCTGGGTGAGTGTGACTCGGCTTTCAGGGCTCCAGTGGGGTGTCACCTTAAAGGAAACCCATTTTGCCCTTCCAGGTACCTGTCTGACTGCCTCACCTCGTTTGCTCCTGAACATTGGATTGCTAGGGGCCACTTCAACTTCTACTTTGGTGGCCCCCAAGGAGCACAGCAGCTGAGCAGAAAGAAGAGTGGGCTCAGGTGTGGCCCAAGGTGCTTCGCCACTGGACGCGGCTCCTCCCACACCTAGCTGTCTCCTCCAGTGCAACTCTCCCCTTCTCTTCCCAGAATGGCCTTTCTGCAGCCACCAGCTGCTGGACACTGCTGCATGAGCGGTTCCCCTGTGCCCTGCCCGTGTCTGGCAGGGCTCCCTTTGCCGAAGCGGCCTGGGGTCATGCAAAGTTGAATGTACCTGCTTCTTTTTGCGCCCGGCGTGGCCTGGCTTCCTGATTTGGGAAGTTTCTCAGGATGTCCCTACTTCAGACTCACAGAGAACCAGGATTAATCATAATCACACTTGTCACTTAGAATGTGATTGTCAGCCGGGTGCTTCTTCTCCCAGGGGACATTTGGCCCTCTCTTAAGATATTTTGGTCACTATAACTGCTTACAATTGGGGACAGGGTATAACCTGACTAGCATTTCAAGAAATGGGGTAGAATACATGGGGCCCAGGGACAGCTGTGGTCTGTTACTGAAAATCCCGGAAAGCTGGGAGTCCAGATAATGGATGGCAGCTTCACCTGTGGCTCTCTGGCGCTTTCTCCCTTGCTTGGAATGCTATTGGCTGACCCCTGAGTGAACCCTATGATAGGGAAGGGAAGGAAGTTGATGGAGATCGTGGCCATATTCATGACTAAGCACATGGCCCTCCTTTACTTTAGTGAGATCGCGGTCACATGGTCCTCCTCTGCTGAAGTGATTGTGCAGGAGATCACACTGACTGCCCTAAATAAAGCTGACCTGCTTCAGGGGTTCTTTGCTCACTGAGGGACACATCTCAGTGAGTCCTGAGCTGCCTTCACCGAGTCTTCTCGCCATTCCTTTCGGCACCAACACATAACATTACAACACCAGGGAGTGTGTTCCTGGAACTCAGGGAGTGCGGGTCAGGAGTACTGTTGACCATTTCACGGTGCCCAGGACTGCCACCAGTGACAAGGGATTCTCTGGCACCAAATGTCACGACTGCTCAGGTTGAGAAACCTACGCATGAACGTGAATGCCTGCTTAGTCTTCCGCCTCCCCCACTAGGGGCGGAGAGCTCGGTGAACAGGAGAACCCGCCGCCTGGCTCCCATGGGCTTACCTGGGCCCAGTGCAGTTCTGGACACATGGGATGGCCTCATGGAAAGCTGGCAAAACAGGGAGATTACATAAATTCACCCAGAGATGGCAGAGGTAGCTAGGCGATCTAAGTGCCCGCCTGGCCAGCATGCGCATTGGATCTCTGATGCCACATGCCATGCTGGCCCTGGAGCCCCCAGGCACACTGAGCTGGCCACCAGTACTGGGTGTGGGGGCTCACATCTGTAATCCAGTGCTCCTCATAGGAGGATCACTATGACTCCAGCTGCATAGCAAGACCTTCACCAAATAAGTCAATTAATAAATACATAAAAATTTTTCAATAAATTCACCCACGGAAGGACAGTCCTCCATCATCTAGTATCTAGTTTTGAGGATTATTTAGAGTTCAATACAAGGCTGGCAAGAGACACCCTAAGCAAATGCCCAGTGTTTAAGCTCCTCACCAGGGTGTCAAGGAGGGAGAGACCGCTATTCCCCTGGGGGAAGTGTCTGGGGCTATGGGGTAGGCAGTGCTCGCGGGTCTCGGAGGTTCCCGTTTCAACAAGAGATCTCGGGTGGCCCACCAGGTATAATCGTGGTGGAAACCAGGCAAGGCCATGGCAGAAAGCCTGGAAACTGCAGGGTGTATCATTTTGTTATTATTAATGTGCTTTTGGTGAAAATTACTGATGACTCTTAGCTCATGGATTCTGGTTCTGGAAGGGAACTCGGGAAATTCCAGTCCTGTGGCAAGAGTTCTGTGCATGCTGGCTTCCACGCCCTGGTTTCTCTCACCAGAATGCCCGCCGTGCGCAAGACCCGCACAGGGCGGGGCAGACGGCCCAGCGCGCCTCATGCAGTGAAGGCCGCGTCCCTGGCCCCACTTGAGGGGTCTGTGCTGCCGAACATGAGAGGGTCGCCTCAGCATCTCTTTCTGGTCATACAGAGCTAGCTTCTCCCGCGCCATAGTTTGTTCTATCGAGTCACGTGGAGTAAATTAATGATTTTATCCAAGTCCTGGGCAAGGCCCATTACAGGAAAAACAGTCTTAAAAGCCACAAATAAAGGAAGATTAGAAAGAGATGGGACAAACCCTAAGCCAGTCAGCGTCCACCCTTCCATGCCAGAGCTCCTGGGCAGCTGGCGTGTCCATCCCGCCTCTTCTGGCCACAGTATGGGGAGCCGTGCCCTGAGGTCTCGGGTGAGGCCAGGGAGTTCATAAGAGGAAAGGACAAGCACCTGTGGTCTGTGGGGACATGACACCTGCTCCACCCCTAGAATCAAGTGGGCTTTTGGGTGCTCACAGTGGATTCCATGGGCCCCATCAGAGGGGAGGAACTGACTTCAGCTCTATGGGAAACTAGGAGGACTAACTTGTAAGAATCTCATGGCAGCGTATAAATCGCTTCATGACCGTGGGGACATTATAATATCCGTATAGAGCCAGTATGCACACAGCCTAGAAGCAATGTGATTTTCAGTCTAAAATGTCAATTTATTTTTTGCAGTAGTGTTTAATAATTATGCCCTGACCCCAGACTGAATAAACATGTCCAGGGCCCTGACAGTATAACATCTGGCTTACCTCTTTCCTCTGAGACATTTGTAATTTTATGAACAGAATGTAACATTATTGTAATAGAATGTCTCACATAAAGCTAGATATACTGCAGGTCGAAGCTTATCTCTCCAAGTGTAACAGTTATGCTTTTAAATGGCCTGCTCTAAATCCTATGCTCCAAATGCCAGCATTGTCGAGGAAGTCCTCAATGGCTTCTTCACTTTGTTTCTATTAAATCATACACTCCTGAAATGCATTGCAGGTTGACAACACCCCTTCACTTTCGAAACCAACGATGTCACTCAGCCACCAAGTGGTGTCTAAGGGGCCATGAGGTGGCTGGATGACTGGAATGGGAGCCTGCAGTGTCCACTGACCTGAAATGACCTAACTGCTCCAGGCAGAATCATCCAACCTAAAGGGTCACTTCCTGCCCAGAGGAATGCCCCCCCCCTATTAGCAATGCACCCCACTTGACTCTCATCTTTGGCACTGACCTCCCCTCCTGAAGAGAAGTCCATCAAAGATCTAGGCAGGGTGCTGGTGGATGAAGTAGCAGACACCTGAGAAGCTCTTTGTCAGCTGGACACTGGCCTCCTTTCTGCTGGACCTTAGAGTCCAGGAACCTGGACCTTAGCATTGTTGTAGAATACTTTAGCCAAGCCCCAAGGAAAGGAGAGGCAACTCCAAAGGCCTCATGGCCCCAGGCATTTAAGGTCACCCAAGCATTTAAGAGGACTAGGCTGGGAAATCTCCAGCATGAGCCGGAATAGGTGGATTCTTGCAAGTGTCAACGATTTCTCACAAGTGGAGACCAATAGGGCCTGAGTTTCCCTGGGCAATGGCTGAATCTTGAAATCAGCCCACAAGCAAGAACCCATCCAGGAGAGTGATTATCATTCCTATATTTCCAGGAAAAGTCCCCATGTATATATGAGGGTCTCCTGTCTTTAAGAGTACCACCCCTCAGCTTTTCAAGAGTCTCACTCTAGCCAAAACATTATATCATCACCACTCATTCAAATCAGCCCAGATTCGAAAGAAGGTTCCTTGTGTTGACATATTCTAAGCCAATTAGACATCGATGGAGCCCAACTTTGCATAATGTCTTCTTTGTCAAGTTGATTCATTCATCCAACATCCAGATGACACCATCATCTCCATCCTCAACGATCTCCCGCCATCATCAGGGGAGAACCGCCCACATTTGATAAAACAGATGATATGGCTCAGTGGTTAGTGGCTACCTAACTCGAGTACTTAAATTCTCTGTCCATAAAATTCTTCATTAAAATTTCATGAAGTTATAAAATTGGGGCTGCTTTTTTCTGGACTTGGGCTGGGGGGGTGAACAAAAACACAGGGTTTTATGATCTAGGGTTTGTAATCTCTTCCTCATAGAGATTTCTCTGTCCCCCTTCCTCTCCTTTCCCCTCTTTTTTTTCCTAATCTCCAGAGACACCTACAAAGGTTGCAGTAAACCCTGAGAAATAAAGCTTTCTATGCACTTCAGCGAAGGATAAATGGTCTCCCCATTGTTAAAGAAATCACAGTGCAACAGAGGACAGGATGCATAAACACAGAAAACTTTAAATAACAATGAAAAATTCAAATGGCAAGGTAGAACAAAGCACAGATTCCATGGCAATGAAAATTAAATAACCAGTCACTCATAATTGCTAGAGGAATTTTAAGGCAGGAAAGGTCACACTGAACAGGAAAACCTAAAACTTTTAGTTAATTATTTTGCAGTTTAGAGATTTTCATTGGAGGGGCTGGGGAGATAGCTCTGTGGCACAAGTACCTGCCTGGCAAATGCAAGGTCGTGAGTTTGAACCCCAGTCTCACCAAAAAAAAAAAAAAAAAAGAAATTTTTATTGGAAGAAAATTCTCTGTACCTGATCTAATACCTCACTACGGGTCCTGCTCATTTCCAAGTCAGGAGCAATGAAAAGTGACTGAAAGGACTGTGACTTCTAAGTGGGCCAATGCCCTTTGCGTACTCAACAAATGAAAAATGATCCTTCCCTTGTTCTCAGACAGGATAGGGAGCGGCATTCCGAGGCGCACCATTCAACTATGGCATCAAACATGGGACATGGAAAAATCAGTAGGAAATAAGAAAGTGTGTTGCGTGTGCCTGAGGACAATTATCAAATAAGCGAATTATTACTGCATTGCTCAACATAGTCCAGTTGACATTATCTAAAGATTTAAACAATGCTTGCACAGTACTCTATGTTTTGCAATTCCCTGCTTAAAGAAAAGCTTATTCATCATGATCATTAATCCAACAATGCGGTATTAGGCAGCGGGAATGCAGACGCACAAGACGATCTTTTCCTCCAGGGAGCCGGCAGCGTAGGGCTGCCAAGAGGAGGATAAAAGTGTGATAAGCACCTGAGAGGAGGCAGCATGGCGCACACAGAGAGCAGAGGGCCGGGCAAGAGAGAGTCCAAGGAAGTCTGCAGACGAGACCTTGAAGAAGGAGGGGGAGACGGAGCCGAGGAGCTCTGCAAGGACTCTCCTGGCGGAAGAGGCACTGCGCCCCAGGACAGGATGCAGCCACCTGGCCTGAAAATGCAAGAGATGCCACCAGGGCTGGTGAAGCAGACCTTGACTACTGCCCGAGGTAACGGCTGTTTCCAAAAGACTGTTAGGACTATGTGGTGGATTTCTAACAGGAGGTCAACTTGTTGCACCCAGCTGAAGTAAACTAGCAGGGGGCCGAGTGCAGGAGGCCCACCTGAGGGCTGTTGCCAGCAGCAGGAAGACAGCACAGGAGAAGCTCCCGGAGCTGCTGGAAGCTGCAGGCTCCCTTGGGCTGTCCTGCTGCAGGACCTTGTCAGGCTGGCTTTCCCGATGAACTCTGCAGGAGCTCTGGTCCTCATCTTGAACATCGCTTCCTGGCTCCAGAGGGGAGGATGGGCACTGCTCAGCCTCGTGGGCCTGTCGCATTGGCGATCCTCGGGGAACTCAGCTTTCCTCATGGCTGGAGGAGCGCGGGACCTCACTGCTGCTGGGATGGCTCTAGTTCTTTTGGGGGAGCCCTGGTGTTTACTTGCAGCATTGCTTCCTAGCTCCAGTCCAGATCCGTCAGGCTACCAGTATAGATACCTCATCCTGCTGGTGTCCACCACTATCCTTCGGGCCTTTCCAGCACAGATCTGTGAAGTGGACCTGAGGGAGACTTTGTGGTGGGCTCTAGGCCTCCAGGTGCACTGGTGGGAGGCACTGTTACGAGCCCTATGCTTTCAGCTGGACTCCTGCAGGACATCAGGATCCAGGGCCTCAGATGGAGCCCTTGGTGTTTATGTGGGCAGGCAGATTTCCTGTAGTTCTTACATATGATTGTTGAGTGATTCATAAATAACATAAAATGGGTCCTGTATTATATTTTTCCCCTTGCAAGAAACCCAGACCTAGACAGGCTATAAGGTAAGACATGCATCTTGCTCTTGAAAAGCCTGAATTTTTTAAAAAATAAGTCTTCCCTAAAGTGCTTTGGATTGAAGGCTTGGTCACCAGCTTAGGGCACCACTAGGGCTGAGGGAACCTTTCGGACATGGTAGGCCTCTGAAGTGTGGCAACAAAAGGGACATGGGTTTGTTTGTTTTTGTCTTTTTGAGACAGGGTCTCACTGTGCAGTTCAGGCTGGCCTTGAGTCCACTTTTGTAGCTTAGGCTGGTCTCAAACTCATACCGATCCTCCTGCCTCAGTCTTCCACGTGCTAGGATTACAGGTGTGCGCCACCATGCCTGGCCAAAAGGGACACTGGGACCCTTGCTTCACCCTGTCTCTCTCCTTCAGCCACATGCTCCATGCTATGCTCCCTGCCTTACCACCTCAAGCCAGGGCCAATGAGGCCAAGCAGCTATGGACTGAAGCATCAGAAGCCATAAGCTAAAGTAAGGCTTTTCTCCTTAAACGTTCAGTATCGAATATATTTTGCTACAACAGTGAGAAGCCAGATCAGTGTACAGTATAATGTTTTAGTAACAATCTACACACACACATTTATATATATATATATATATATATATATATATATGCCATTGAATCATATATATATATATATATATACATGTAACAAGTAGAATTAATGATAAAACAACATATCCTTTGAAAGTATTTGCTGAATGTATAATATATTCCACTTATTATAAATAATACTGCAATGAAAAGTATAAAATCCATGCCTTTAGTGGAAAGGGTAACCATTTAACCAAACAGATAGCAAACCATCACCAGTCAGTAATAAGGACTACCAAGGAATGTCAAAGCAATAATGACAATAACTAAAAGCTATCCATTATTGTGTGCAGATTGCATGGCACTAATTTTCTTACTGCACTCTGTAGGGAAGACTGGTCTGTGTGTGGCTGGGATCTCTCCTCTGGACCGACACGTTCATCTCCTAAGCTGCCAGGAGTCCTGTCAGCATCCATCCTCTCAGGGTTTGGGGCAGGGGCTGCATCCTACACTACCATGTCCATTTGATCGGTACCTTGAAGGAGGCTGTCTTTCAGGCACGATTTGCCACATATTTGTGTTAGTCCCGGTGTGTGTAGGGGAGGGCAGCAGTAAGCAAGGCTGGCTGTGTCTGGCCTGGAGGGGCTGAGTGTCCAGGAAGAGCACAGACAAGAAGCCGGATAGAGGACCTGCTGAGGATGAGGGGTGCAGGACAGTGAACAAAGCTGGCGTGGGCAGAGAGCTGTGTGTCACCCATCTCAGTCTCAGGACCTACGGGCATCTTAAGAGACTGAAGAGGACCTGCAAGGACGTACTTCCTTGTATCCTAGCAACCCAATTTACCATATTAGAAATTATCTATGGAAGCAAAATTAACCATTTAATGATTTATTGTTTTAAAAAGGTAACAAATTTATTGCCTTTTGACATATAATGAATATTTTCCAAAATAAAATTGGGTGAGAAGAATTTGCATGTTTGCAAATGTCTTCAGTATCTAATATAAAGCAGCGAAACTCCCGTAAACTCTACTGGATAGCTTTGCACTTAATCTGTTGTGTTAGGTTGTTCTTGCTGAAATATGTGAAGAAAATGTCACTTTACATAAAGATGCAGTTAGAAAAGAAAGCATCACAAATAGCATGCTCAGAGAAGTGAGGATGCTCTTTGGTACACAACAGAATTTAGCTTTAAGCTTCTTAGAGGTTGGTCTCAGTGCAGAATGTACAGCCACACCATGAACCTTTTTTATTTGTTTGCTTTAAAATGCTCAGGTTATGTTCCCGGTTGTGCGGAGTATCATTTGTCCACGGAAGGCCTGAGTCACATAAGGTAAAGGAAGGGGGAGGCTGCCCTGCCTGCCTGGCTCCTTCAGTTGCAAGATCCATTTTCCACCATGAGCCCATGCTTCTCACTGGGCCTCGAGCCTTCGACCTCTGGCAGAGCCACACCAGCGGCTTTCCCGGGTCTCCAACTCACTAATAGTAGATTCTAGCTTTCTCAGCCTCTATTATAGCATGGACTGCTTTTCCCTTTCCATCCCCTCATTTCTTGTCTACGTGCACACACACACACACACACACACACACACACACACACACACACAACCTGCCATGGGAAGGTTACCTTCAGATAAAGGCATCACTGGATAAATTCTTCATGACGCAAAATTCATGGCATGCACCTACACAAACTTTGGCATTGTAGGGCCGTCACTCCGTGTGGCCTATTGATGAGGTTAAGGGACACAGCAGGCACAAATGTGTAATTGTTACACACCACATGCAATCGAATGTGCCATGTCACAGGCAGCGAGATAGGTTCGTTTGCATCAGAGTCACCACAAACATGTGGGCAAAGCACTGTGTCCATACTGTTTGACAGCTGTGGTATCGCTAAAATTTTCATCTCCATTCTAATCTCACGGACCATTCTCATTTATGCATCTGTCATTGACTAAGATTAAAATATAAATATAAGGGATATACATACATGTTCTATGATATGTGATATGTGATGTATGATTATAGATAATTATTAGTGATATGTGATTATATAATCATGCACACTGCTGATTGTTTCTTCGTTGAAAAGCCTGGCAAATAAAGATTTCTCTTTGCCCCACATCATCATTTTGGAACATTAATATTAATCATTTAGCAACTTTATTCACGGAGATATGCAGATTTTATAAATGGTGACAAGCTTCATTGTAGAATTTTAAAAAATCACATCTGTTACTGCTACCACCAATCATATCAGAAAAATATTTAGGTACTAGGAACCTGTCAAACCAGTGAAAGTGAAATACAGGTTTTCCAAAATCAATTCTAGCTTGAAAGATCAAATTCCATTTTTGTCCACACATGCTGTCAATGATTTTATTCCAACTGACAGTGGTCCATCATTCACTTCTAATAAAATATTTCTCGAAAATAAGTCAATGCATGCAACATTTATCTATGGGTTGATTTTTTAAGGAAGCATGCTAACCCGAGCAAAGGGAGTGGTCACTGCTGCTGGCAACTCATACGATCTAACAAGCATTTTTTTTTTTTTTCAGAGAAAACATTATTCTTTGTGACATACACTCACTCTTCAATAGCAGAATGGTGATAAACTGAGTGTTGACAAGTCGAGATGGAATGCATTTGCTTTCCGATGCCTCAGAACAGGCTGGTATTATACCTGTCCTCTTGGCCCTGGGGGCTTGGTCACCAGGCCTGCGCTGACCACCTGCAGCCTCGGATGACCTCACCTCTTTAGTGCAAACACCCTGAGTGTGAGCTGGCACTGCGTGTGCGCTATTAGAGCAACCTGAAACAGGCCAATAAAGAGTTTGAACACAGTGTGACCACAGGGAAAGGACAGATCTGACCCCAGCGACCCTCAGAAAATGTCTTGGGAATCCCCAGAGGTGAATGAATCTAGCTTTGAGAGCCAGTGCCAAAAGCGAGACTCAGGGACTGAAAGGAACAGCAGGGGCAAGACGTTTATTGGCTAACGTCGAGCTTTCTGCAGCTGAACCTGACAAACTCCAACTCTGTTCCCCTTCGCTTCCACTCTGGGCCTCCTCTGAAGCAGGAAGGGGGGATGAAGATTACACTGATTATCAATGGTCAAGGGTGTGATCAGTGGTGGCCAGTACGTGAGTCACCATAAAAGCCCGAAAGATTGGAAAGCTTCTTGGCGGCTGGCTCCACAGAGGCTCCTGGAGCGGGGCGGAGGGGAGAAGCCAGGACACATCCTGGTGCTTTTCCTCTACTGCACCTGAAGCATCGCTTCCATCCGGCTCCTCTGGCTCTTCATCTACATGCCTTACGACACACTTCATAATACCGGAAAAGGTAGGGCGAAGTGCATCTGTGACTTCTGTGAGCGCCCTAGCAAGCTGGTCCAACTGCATCAGTAGGCAGTGTGAACCCCAGATTATAGTCAGCGATCAGCCGGGGAGGTGACAGCCTTCTGCTTGTGACTGCTAGCTCAGGTGGGAGCAGGCTGCGGGTCTGAGCCCTTAACCTGTGGGATCTGATGCCGTCTCTGGGTAGACGGAACTGAGTGGAATGCGCCGGTGTTCCTGGAACACTGGCTGCAAGTGGAGCTAAACCCAGACACACTTGGTGACAAAAGGTCAAGTGTTCGGCAAGGGTTGATCAACGCTTTGGAGCTGGGAGCAGGTGGCCCTAGAAAAGAGCTGGAGACTTGTCACACCTGAACAACACAGGGAAGTTCATTTCCTGGCTAGCGTCACCTTGTTAGGAAGCCTCAAGGAAGGTTCCTCTGCCAGGAGAAGCGGGGAAACACAGTTTCATTTACACTGCCTCCTGCCCGCTCTGGAAGAGAAGGGACAGCGGCCAAGCGGCAGTCAAGACAATGTCTCTTTAATTTGTTTGACCTTCCTCTTAGGCAAACATGAAACCCACGGCAGTGAAGCGAATCTGCAGAGTGTGTCTGCTGACCACGCCTGGAGAGTTAGGTCGCGCTGTAAACCAGTGCTGAGGTTTGGGTCTGGAAACCGCCCAAGGGTCTCTTAGGGAAGCCAAAAAATGTCAAGACCTGGAGAAAGAGGGTCCAGAGATGCCCCAGGGCTACGAACACTCCACACTTGATGCCACGGTATCTGTCCCGATCCAGAGTGAATAAACAGCTTCTCTCACGGCAATTATCTGGATTTATCAAGCTAAAAGACCTCCCACTTATGCAGATTAACCATGCCAGAACTTTGGGAGAGCTGACTCATGTTATCGGCGAAATTACCTCCACTTTTTCCTCCTACTCTGTGTATACCTAGTTTGTCAGTTTCAGTTTGAAGATCTCATCATATCTGTGTCCCTGGTCACTTTCCATCGTCCCCACTCTGACCCCTCACCATCATCACTTTCCCAATGCCGTAATCCATCTGATTAAACACTACTGTCTGTCACTGAGTTCCAGGGTGTAGGGTCACTGTCACCAACTCACAGGAAAGCCATTGGTTTTGTAATCTCTAAGCCAGAGTTAGATCGAGACAGCTCTAGCAAGGTCTGTAGGACATTCTAAGGTTCTGGCAATGTGAGGCGTGGTCCCTGGACCAGCAGCACTGATACCAGGGAGAAAGTGGCTGAAAGGGCAGAATTTTACCCTCTCCCGTGTCACAAAGAAAATCTGCACTGTTACAAGATTTTAAGTAAATCTCAGAACGGTGTTCTGGGGGAGAAACCCTGCCCTACTCTGCTTGTAGTCAGAAACCTGGACACACCCAGAATGTGGTGAGGGCCCTGGGGCCACTGCTGAGGGACACAAAGGTTCCAGTGCTGCCTCACCTGCCAAGGGACAGCTTCCTTTAGCTAAGGAGTTCCCAGATCCACCACTGGTGTCATTTAAGAGGAGTCCTAAAATTATGGCTGACTGGGCCGTTGCCTGGGGTTCGGAGTCAACGTTTCTGAAAGGCTCCTAGCTTTGGTGACTACGGGCCTAGAACTCCGTGGCCCCACAGTTGAAAGAACCCCGTGTGCAAATGCGGTCCTGACGCGAGATGGCCATGGAGCCCTAGGCAACTTCTTGCAAACGCTCCCAGTCTCAGCTTCAGCTTCTTTCTCCCCAAAACAAAAGTGGTACTGGGGTTAGAAGATTAAATAATGTACGTAAGCTATTTAGCACATAAACAAAACGTGTTTTCTCACTTTCCCAGTCTTGTTCCCCTTTGTATAACCTCTTCTTCTTCCTTTTTCTACTCCGCACTTCCAGGGCCGGGAAGAGGCCTCTCCTCCCAAGGCTCCTCCCCTGATCCACTTGCCCTGGAAGGTTCTTACAGCAGCACTCACTCTTCTGCCGGCTCCTTGAGGTGCCTAGAAGTCGGGAGGTCAGGGAGGCCTCAGCTCGTGGCCTCATAGTACCACAAATGGCTCCACCACTGGATTCCGAGGCTAGCGTACGGTGTATTGGGGGGGTGATGTCATCTGGCATTACTGACACACCAGGTGCCCCAGGGTGGTCAGGAGAAGGAAATCTCCATGAGGCAGGGACTTGGTGCTCTTTATTTCTGAATTTCTAATGCTGGCAATAGAATCCTCAGTGTCACACTAGTTCTACAATGAATGAAGGAATAATAAATAAATGCCTTTTAGCCCCCCCCTTTTGTTTGTGTTTTGGGCCTTGAACATCCTGGGCAAGCGTTCCACCTGCCAGTCTCACTTCAGCCCCTAATTATTTCTAGTTTTCACGGCCTTTGCCATAAAACCAGCTAATTTCTATCTTGGAAAATAAAGAAATCCCTGATGTTTCCCCAGAGTTTTTCACATTAACTTTAAACAGAGTAAATGCCTCTGCCTATTAATAATAAATTAGCTATATGACCAGGATGTACATTTTTCTCTAATTCCTCTCTTGCGATTACAAAAATGAGTGGATTTATTGGTGAATGATCCAAGCCAAAAACTACAGTGCAAGGAACATAAAAGTTACCATACCTCCTCTCTTTCCATTCCCTTATCTAGAAAAAAAGAAAGGTAAGT
This sequence comes from Myocastor coypus, assembly GCA_004027025.1. Taxonomy (NCBI): domain Eukaryota; kingdom Metazoa; phylum Chordata; class Mammalia; order Rodentia; family Myocastoridae; genus Myocastor; species Myocastor coypus. The sequence goes on along the minus strand of PVJA010004170.1, from coordinate 33,410 downwards.
AATTCAGAGTACATCCTAACATTGCCTTCTCCTTGAAAGTATTATTTAATATAGAGGAGACAATTAGACACTTAATATCTTGCACCTCTTTCGTACAGACATTTGCCTGTACATGGAAGTTTTCTGCTTGACTCTACTTTGTTCCATGCACAGGAGGCACAGGAGACACTTTATTAATATGCTCGCCCCTGAGTGGGCATTTAGGTGCACCTGCTCTCTTGGGTCCTTGGCCACTGTACCACCATTTCTGTATGAAGTGTCATTACAGTGGCATCAGTGGGCCCAGACTGGTCCGCACTGAGCTCCCAAATTTTCATCCCCAACTGTAGTTTTTTGGTTTTTTTTTTTTTCTCCTAACTCAGGGAAGATGACTACCTCCTGTCACCTAACCAAAGACACACGCCACTGTTTGCCTTCAATTTACCAAACTCAGTGCTATCTATCAATATCTTCTGGGGGTAATAAGCTGATTTCTAGTAAAGTCAATATTTTTATATCTCTCTGTCATTTGTATTTTCCTGCTACCTGGTTTCTATTTATTTACTCAAGTTTTCTATCGGATTGTCTTTTATCTTTTATTTATTTATTTTTTTTATCTTTTATTAGATAATTTTATTAAAATTATTTACGTATTTTGTTTATAGCTCCTTTTTCTCTCATATATTAAGGATTTTTTAGACTTCAACGTGTTTTTTAAATTTCATTTATGAATGTATTTCACTATAATTTGTAACATGGCCAAATCTGTCATTTATAACTTCTATGTTTCGGTCTTACTGAAAAATTACTTCCAAACTTAAGGCTATAAAGACGCCTTATGTCCTTCTTAATGTTCTTTTATTTTGCAGTTTAACACTTTTTGAAATTCTCTTTGAAATCTTTTACATATAAATTTTTAAATAAAGCCAAGATGTTTTTGTTTATCACCAATCTAAATATTTTTAAAATGGAAAGAGAAACGTAGAATTGCAAGAGCAGAGGTGACGGGGGTCTAATCCCACATGTCCTGGGCACCGCTTCACCTTGCTGGCTTCCTCGTACTTGTGAATGAGGAGCCAGCGGCCGTCAGCCCCAGCGGGGTGTGCTCCTCTAAGAGAACGCCTTTTGGTCTTCTCAGAGATCTGTATTCCTTTTCCATCTCCGCCCTGCTTCCCTCCTGGTGTACGTGGAATGTCACAGACACAAATGTGAAGGAAAGGATGAGCCATGCAGCTTGGGCAACAAATGTGTCCCCAACCTTAACCCACGCCTACTGCAATAAAAAACGGCTTAAGTGGAATGCGCTCCAAGAGTCCCCGGAGCTTCATGGCTGCCGACACAGCCACATGGAGGGAGTGGATCTCCACAGACCAGGGTCGTATTTCCTGCCCGATGCCTCTGAGCACATAAAAGCTGACGTAAGAACTGTCTCTTGCTGAGCGTCTCCAGGGCTCACCTGGATAGAGTCGAATCCCCTATTTGGGGACCATGACCCCAATAAGCACAGGGCTGGCAGGCGCCTGTGTCATTAACCTGGGGCTGGTGTGCATTTGTCTCGTTTAGATCAGATATTGAACAAAAGAAAGCAAGGCAGGTAGATTTAATTCTGCATGCGTGTGTGTGTGTGTTTCTGCAGAGGTCGGTGACAACGCTGTGGCTTCACATTTTAAAAAGTGAAGGAGAAAGGTCACCTACTACGAGTTCCTCTGTGGAGGCAGCGGGGGCTGCACAGAACAAAAACAAAACAATAGGCTTATTCTGGGCTGAGAAGTATAAAACTAAAGGGCAATAGAATCAAGCCAATGCAATTCACAGGCTCCTCATTACCTGGCCTGAGACGTGCGCCCACTGTGGCCACTGGCTAGAGATTATTTCCCAGCCCGCTGCGGGCTGATAACAGCGCAGCTCCCTGCCCTGCAGGTGCATTGTTCTGGTGGCAGGAGCGCGCTGGACAGGGCAGCCACCCTCCTCCTGCACAGCCATGCAGCTTTGCCTTTCCTTTCCCAGCACTGGCGCTGCAAGGCAAATCAAGAGCTCTGATCACCTGAAAGGTGCTCTGGGACATTCAGATTCACAGCCGTCACCCTCCCATGACTTAATTTGGATCAGGGTAATTCTGAAAATAAAACGCTGAAGTTTTCTTCTCCTGGAGAACAGTTTTACAGTAGTCAACTTGAGAAGACTCGTGCACAGCACAAACTGTCTGCGCAACTCCTTCTGCCCCTTAATTATATTCCACCTTGTTTTATTATTTAAAGCCACTGGATGAGTTCAGTGTTTATAGACACTGAAAACGTCAGAGTTGGTGGTGGCTTTAGAGAGAGAGCTCACACACTTTATCTAGTAGGCTGACACACCAGGGCCAGGCAGGCCCGAAGAGGCAACTCGCCAAAGACAAGTGTGGGGGCCGAGCTTTCTCCCGTCACTCCCTGAGGCAGTGCTGTGAGACAGGGGCCTCTGGGGCAGGAGGCAGGAGAGCCAGGGTCCACAGACTCCTCAGAGAGCCGGGCCTCTCATGCCTTCTGTGATGACATTCGATGAAAGCAAATAAGAACCAGGAGCCCCAGTTCCCCTGGGATTTTTTCCTGTGAGCTATTCAAGCGACTTTCAAAAGCAGCCATCCTGATGCCTCCGAGGTCAAGTGGCTGGTGGTGAGGGACAGGGCAAGGTGACCTGCGCGAGTGTGAGGAGCTCAGTGATCTCTCTGCCTCGGATTGCACGTGCACAAAGCTGCATCTGTGGGTCCAGAGAACCTGTTCCTTCACTGCACAGAGCTCCTCTCCAGCTCGGCTCTCAGTCCTGCTTCCTGCTCATTCGCTGCCTCAGAGAGCGAGCTACTTTCTGTCTCTACAGGACTTTCTCTCCAGGCTCTTTGTCTCCAGCGCTTAATACCATCTATCAGGAGGATCAACGCCTTGAGTTGCGCGTCTCTCTGCAGCCGAAGCACATGCCTCGGCTGTCCTCCACAGTCAAAGTAATGATAAAGCCGCATACATTTTCCATTAGACTCCCTTTCATTTCTAAGAAGCCGTAACTAAAATTACATTCTAAAGCTCCGCTACCTTTTCTGCATAATATGTTGGCTGTTTTGTTCCTCACAGTTGTATATATCTATGACTTATACTTGTTATTTTGCTTTTTGAAATGATTGCTAAAAACCTTACTGTAGTGATACTAAACATGGTGGTTGGTAGGCCACAGCTATAAAAATTATTTAAATCAATATTAAAATATTTAAACTTTTTAAAATTGATCGTACCTGACAAGCTCCTAGGTACCCTAAAGTAGCACCCGTTAAGGAAGCTTCAGGGTAATCTCTCTGCCAGAACATTACAGCATGGCTCTAAATAAGTAATTAAGAGAGCAATTTGGATTACGGAATGCAGGGTAAGTACTCTAAGGTATCAGGATTCTCTGTTTTCCTGGGGAATCATTTTAGGAAAAAGAATGCCATTGAGGCAGGCCATTTTTATGGTGGACCTCAAAACTCTGTGTGCCACCCAGAATCCTCCTGAACCTGAGCATAGGGCTACGGCACATCCTGGCTGTCACACCCCGACCCCACATCATCACCCCACACTTCACACCAATGACATTGTCTCTTTTCTTTTATTGAAAGCAAGTATTTCTTCAAATGGTTATCTTGAAAGAACTAACCTTCCTCCTATTGGTGGGGATTAATTAAACACATATGTGTTGATTTCGCAGCATCTCAGAATAGTTCTAAGGGGAAGCCATACATGAATCAGTAAGAGTCATAACATGCTTAATCTTATGGAATCTACAGTCTTTCGCGGGGCTTGGAAACAAAGACCAAATACAAAGAAAAGTGCACGAAACGTACCCTAACCATGAAAATGAAACCAATGACGTATTAGGGAAGGATCTGGTGTTTCAGAGATCAGAAGGTCGTGGAAACTGCCCCTCAGTGCCAAGAGGGCAGGTGCCATGGGCACACACAGGGACAGCCTTGGTGGGTGCAGGAGGCAGCCCGTGCCACGGCCCCGCGTGGGCGCGAGTCACAGCTGAAGACGGGTAGGTCCTGTGAGCTTAGGGCAGAGCAGGCGATGCGCAGTGTTGTGTGCGTGTTTAGTTACGGGGAGGTGCCGCAGTGCTGCTGGAGTCGCTCATGTTTACTGAACGCCTTCACACACAGTACTGTGCTACGGGGAGCCCCAGCTGGAGATGCAAGGACAGGAAGCTGAACACTGCAAGGTTACCGCTTCCGCAACCGGGTGAGTGCAGTGTTTGAAATGCAGGTTATGTGGGTCTCGAGTTCAGGTGGCTATCCCAGCCTACGACTGCCTTCCAGCTGCTCAGTGGTAATTCTTCCTCAGAGACCTGGTGCTTAAAACCAGAGGACTGTGGAGTTTCTTTATTAAGGGATAGACATGCAGACAAAAAAGTGGTGTTCCAAGACCCACGTCTGTGATATTCAGATACTGACCAAAAGAGAAGAAGAAGCTTCAGTGGGAAGCTTCTAGAAAGCTGCGATGGAATCTCTGACAGTCTGCGGTCAAGAAAGGAGGAGCTCAGAAAAGAGATCATGATCAACTTTGTCCAGTAAGCTGTGAGCCTGGAAAATAAGCAAAGGGCTGGGTCACAGCTCTTTCAGTGCTGACCTTGAGTCAAGCTCTTGGAGAAGACTCAGTTATGTGAGCACCCGAAGAGCGGTGTCTTAGCTACTCTTCTCTCATTTGCTGGGACAAAAACCCGTGACACTCAAGGAAGGAAAGGTTTATTTAGCTCACAGTTACTGGAGGTTTCAGTCCATATTCAGCTGGCTCCAAGGCAGAGTGGCACATGGCAGAAGGCGACCTTCCATGCTGGCTGCTAAGAGCAAGAGCACAGGGAGAGCTAGCAGCAGCTCAGGCAGCAAGCTTCTCTTCCTCCTTCACATTGCAATGCAGACCACCTGCCCAGGAGAGGGGCAGCACCCAATCTCACAGTAATGGATTACACATTCCATTCTGCCCCATGACTGTATGAGGCTTTGTGGGGGACACCTACACAGGAACCATAACAGGCAGGGAGGCCTGCCATGCACTGGGAGGAGGGCTTCACCCTTGCTCTGTGGTGGCCCTTCCGGTTTCCTGCTCTTAAGGCAATGCTTGTTTTGTCTCTCACTAAGTAGTTATCAATTGCTGTTGAACCCGAGATTTAGTGGTCTAAAGCAACAATTATTTATTGTCTTTCATGGTGTCCCAGAGTCAGGAAATCTGGAGTGACTTAATTGTAGAATTCTGTCAGCCACTATGGCCAAATGCAGCTGGGCTGCAGGCTGTGAGAGCCTGGAGGGGCAGGCTCAAACTGGCTCACTCCCAGGGCAAAATAGTTCCACTCTATGTGGGTCTTTCTATAGAACAAGGGTGCTTAGTGGTCCTAATAAGTGACCAAGTTATAGCCGCCATGCTGTGCAGTATAGTGGCTTCGCAGACATGCACCACCAGGTTGCTGTAGCCTGGTGAACCTGCAGCCAGGCTTATGCAGTGCCATGAGGGATTACATTGAGTGGAAAGTCAGGATCTGTAGATCATGAAGGAGCACTGTGCAAGCTACCATGCCTTCTGACACTAACTCTAATTTGACTCGGGATAGCATGGACCCAGATGAAAAAGCCTCACTGTGCAACCCAGGTCTCCTGTAACTGGGAAGCCCAAGTGTACTACAGGGGCTTCAGTGCATTTTTTAAATTTTTTTTTCTTGTTTCAGAACTTTTGTTTGTTTGTTTATTTATTTTTATGGCCAGCTCAGTCTGCCCTGAGGGCAGGGCTGGCACAGCATGTGGTGCCAGGGATCGAATCACGGTCCCTGCAGCCACCTGCAGGTGCTTTAGACCACTGAGCCATCCTGCCGGGCCCCTTCAGTGCATTTTGAAAGGAAATATGGCTAGCGAGAGTGTGCTTTTGGCCTCTGCCTACTCCTTTTATCTCACCTGACACAGTGAAGGAATAGTTGAGATCTGCCGTTCTCTTGGTGAGTAAGAATTCCACATTCAAGGTTTAATACGGGGATGCTTTTTCTGGGACACTTTCCTGAAAATTAAGCCCATTTTTCTCGCTTATATCTATGCTCATTCACATTTGGTGAGGGAGCCCATTGCAGCATTTTTTTAATACCATTTTTTGATGTTCTGTCATGCGTTACTGGACTCTTATGATCTCTGAAGATAGGGAAATTATCTTATTTGTCTCCATACCCAGTGCCTGGCACATAGTAAATTTTCCATAAAAATCTTTTGAATGTAAAAGTAGTTCTGTTTCCTATTGATCCAGAAGACAGCCACGGGTTAATGTGATCCATCCCAGCAGGCTTATCCAGCCTTATGAAAGCCTACCAAGGGCTCATTAGGAAGGACAATGCTCGGTGATGAAGTCTTCTTGCATATCTTTGGTAATAATCGTCATAGAGGGGGAAAATGAGCATCTCTCTGTAATATTTATATTTTCTAGCAGCAAAGACATTTTCTCCTGCAATCCTGCCTGTAAAAGCAGCCAGGAAGCCAAGAACGTACAATTTCTCCATGGTAACTGGGTCACCGCAGCAGGCAACTTGGCCAGAGCTCCAGACAAATGGAGGGTACAGAAGGTGGGTTGCCAGCAGCAGATCGGGGGTCCACACAGAAGGCTCTGGAGGCTCATGCTGAGACACCTCTCCCCACGGGGCTCTGACGGGCAGCACCCGAGCCTGTGGGTTGTCTCCACAGGATGTGGATGTAGGGCCCCGCTGCCCTGTGCATCCCCAGACGTCTGGTGCTGTGCTGTCGTGCTGGTTTCATGAAGCCAACAGGCCACCAAGTGAGTCACCAGTTTCTGCACATACTTTAGAAAATGAGGTCAGGCTCTGCATATTGCCCCAAGCGGGACGTTCGCTCCCAAGCACCAGGGAATTCTTCCCACGCATCCTTAGGCTCTCGGATCATTTCTCTCCACTGTGAGCTAGAGAGCTGGCTCCCTTTACTGGGGCTGGAAGAGAAGCCCCTCGAAGCATCCGGTGATAGGGAACAGCTGTTAAATGCACGGCCATGAAAACCTCCCATTCAAAGCCATCAGCACTCCAGCAAGAACAGGAGGTGCCCCACAGCCTCAGCCAGGAGTGACCGCTGGCGCAGGCGTTCCCAGGGCAGAATACCCAGCCAACACGCAGCTCTGGGCAAGTCGGCAAAAATGTATTTGTGAAATTTGAAAAGTTCATATAAAGGAGGAAAATCAATGGAAAGCTGGCAAAAAAAAAAAAAAGGAAAAAAAGGAAAAAAGAAAAAAAAAAATGCCCAGGAGCAAATGCAGAGACAGAAGCTGTCTTTTCAGGGTAGCTGCTTCTCGGAGAGATGGAGCGATCTGGCCTGCAAGTTAAGCAGCCTTCTCTGTTCCACGATGCTTGCGGATTGATTTCCAAAGCAGCATCACTGAATCAGAGGCCTGACTGGCTCCCTACAGATGCGGCTTGGGAAGACTTGGTGAGGTACCTCTGGGCTGAGCCCAGAATCATGGGCTTGATAAGTAGATTCTGTAGTGGGGTAGCTGCTTTTCACCCTTTCTGAAGTCAAGATTCACGATCCGTAAAGGTATTGAGGAACAACTTGGCCATAGGCTCCCAAATCTTTGCAGGAGCAGATATCCAAGCAGCATCTTGTTTTTGGAGAAATCCAGAGAGAACTCATCCAATCGGGGGCCAGTTAAACAACAAGAGCCAAGTGGTCCTTTCCAGGCCTCAGATGTGTGGTTGAGCTGTCCCCAGATGAATGCCAGGCATGATGGAAGGGTGGATGACGTCAGGCGAGGGGAGGGGCTTCCTTGTGCTGGTGTGTGTGTGTGTGTGTGTGTGTGTGTGTGTGTATGAGAGAGAGAGAGAGAGAGAGAGAGACAGGCGTGCATTTACTAGTGGGCAGGCTGGGTATACAGCAGTAATCACATTCATAGAATCATAAGCACAGAGTCAGAACCATGAGCAATTGGAACAGAACGATTGGGCCAGGTCGCCTGCCTTCTGCCTTTGCAGCTCTGCTCCCTCCAGTAAGTCCCTTGGCCCAGTTTTTACCTTGTTTACCATTTTCTGAGGGAGGACACCAGAGCAGCATGCGTTTCAGAAGTGCTGGTCAAGAAAGATCCTACGAAGGGGTGAGCATGGAGCCCTGGCATCCAGGAAGTGGCCACACCAAATTCCGGCCCGGTCTCTGGCCCCATGGCGGCCCTCGTCAGCCCACTCTTGCCCAGATGTGCTCAGCAGCAGAGTCCTGCACCCGTGGCATTTGCCCAGTCCAGCCCCGCTCATGCCTGGCCTCAAAGGATTCTGCATTCAAAGGAAACCAAGATTCTTCTGCATGGAAAGCCAGCCAGTGGCCCCTAGGCTCTGTTCCTGCATTGGTATCGCAAGTGTGCCCCACACGATCAATCCCTTGTCGCACTCTCCTATCATGCTCCGCTTCTCACCAGGGTCAGTGTCATGCTGAGCCTTAGCCCGCTATACTGGGGCACAGACTTGACTTCTCCGGGCCTCTGCTCCCAGCTTCCACATTGCAGGCACTTCTGGGTAGAATGGATGGTCACACCTGGCAGCTGGATCTTGAGGCCACCAGATTAAGAGGAGGGTGCTCATTGCTCGAGGCACAGTAGCTGTTCCCTGGGCTGGATTCCAGCCCCATCTGCTTTAGCTTACAGCTGCCAAATCTCTCACACCTCCATGACTAGAAATCCTGCTCCTGCCTGCCACATTTCTGGCCTGTCCACCCTGTATCCAGAGCTCCCTCATTCTCCCCTGCTCTCCAGATCCTCTTCAGACTCATCAGGCTCCTGCATGAGGCACAGCAGTGCCCTCCAGATAAGAACCCAGTTGAATCTTGCAAGGTTCTCTTTGGGAGCTCTGAGCATCTTAGGGCAGCAGGGATCTTCAGAGCTACCAGGCAGGTTTGTGCCTCTGTTTGTCTGGGTGCATGGTACTGAATCACCAGGCTTAAAGATGAAACAAATGCGTTAAATGGAGTGATTTTGGAACCTGTCGTGCCAAGGTAGCTCTACACAGCAAATAGAGAAGTTTATTGACATCCTATTATGGGCTCGGGCTGCATAGCATCATCCCCTGACTTCTACTCTGAAATCCTAACCACTCCACATTGGCATGGGACTGTTTGGAGCGCAGGCTTCAAGGAAGTACTTTCCCTGAAACAATGGTGGCTGGTGCACCTGAATCTCACGTCATTAGCATCCTCATGAGGAAAGGAGGCGAGGACACGGAAACCATGGAATGGCAGGTAAGGACATGGCCAGAGGCCACGCCACGGAGGAGGCTTCTGGGAAGACAAAGCAGGCCACCACCTTGGTGTTGTACTTCCAGCTTCCATTGCTATGAGAAAATAAATTTCTGTGCTGCAAGGTGCCCAAGCTATGAGCACACGTAGAGCAGTACAGCTCCTTTCACCAGAGTTGCACCGGGACACACACCGCGTGCACACAGGAAGTCCCTGCATTTCACATGTGGCTGCGTATTTGTTCGGGATAGGTCAACACAGAGAGCTCCTTCTGCGCAGCTCCGTGCCAACAAAAAACAAAATACAAAACCCCCAAAACCCAGAGGTGAGGAAGAAGCTCAGTGTGAAGGCCCTGAGCTTGAGCACCAGGACCAAAAAGCCAGTGCTTTTCATTTGCCCCATACTATTGATCTGATGTGTAAGCCGTAATCTGTGCATCCTTCAGGGATGGATTCGAACAGTGTTTCTACTTGCAGCTCCTGCAAATAACAGATCTGATACGAATCCTTTTGAAATTAGATTCAGTCATTTCTCCTGAAAGGAACAGCTCCACAGTCCAGGAGCACTGCCGACGCCCCAAGGCCGTCCCCGGCCTTTTCTCCAGTGCCTGCCCCCCGCACGCTCCTAGAGCAGCTGCTCAGCACTCAGGTGTGCCTGGGCCTGCCCATCCTCACAGTGCTCGGCGTGGCCAGTCACTCTGCACCTCAAGGATTCCAGTGGCTTTTCTACCCCTACCCAAGCCACGTGGAAGCACACTCCAGACTTCCTCCATGTGTGCAACCCTGACATAGGATCTGCTCATTAGGAATCTTTAATTTTAAAGTCCTGCATCTGAACTTTTTTGAGCGTGACACTAGTGCTCACAAAGCTTCAGATTTACGGATGTTTTGGGCTTCAGATGTTTGCATTAAGATCCTTGGCTTGCTTTCATAAAATGTGGTTCCTCAAATCTCTACAGTGCCGTGTGAAAGCTCTGTCAGGGAACTGCGGGTGCCACGGAACTGCAGGGGCCTGAGGAGGGCCAGACAGTGCGGCCCCACCATCCGACCACTCCTCCTTTACGCACCAGGTCCTTTCAAGGGTTTCTTGAAAGTAAAAGTTGCCATCCAGGCTTTTTGTAAACAGAGAGGACAGGAAAAGAGCAAGACTGATAAAATAACTTCCCTGTGAAAACAGAGTACATTTTAAACTTAAGAACAGATTTTGAAAACCGCATTTCATAGTCTTTTAGAAAATTATTGAATGCCGGAATACGTTTAGAATGAGCTCTGTATTGTTTCTCTCGCATTGTTTGAAAGGCATGTTAGCCCATTCAAACTTCAGCAAATTCCTGTGTGGATAAACATGTTTACTTTTATTTAAACTGTGGTCATCTGAATGTATTTCTATGAGTATCTTCTCCCCCTGTTTCAAATGCTGTCTATGCAACATGTTTTGGGAAATGCTCATACAGCATAAGATGGCAAGTTTAATCTCAGCTTCTTGGTTTTTAGCAAAGGGAGACTGTGAGATAAACATATTTCAGAGAGATTAAAATGTGGGTGTAACTTGCTTTTGCTTACTTATAAGAAGCCCACTGGACAGAGGCCAAGTCTATTCCACTGCATACTGAATTCTATCACATATTAAGAGAACTCAGTAAACATTAATTATTAGTAGTTATTGAATAAATGATAATGGTAATAATGACCATAATAATGCTATATTTTCAACTGTGCCATAAACCAAAACATCTGACAGAAATCTTGAGACAGCCTGTGAAACCCAAACACAGCTGGCTCTCTAGTCTCCAGTCATGAATCTTCACCCTGAAATAAAAAAGCAGCCACTGCCTACAGAGAAGCAGGTTGTCTGCGGCACCTGGGAGCGGGCACCTGGTGATGCGTCCACCAGCATTTCGTAAGTGTGACTCTGCAGCCAGCACTATCGGTACGTCTTTAGGAGTCACCATGGGGTCACTCTCCAAGGACCGTATCTCTTCCATTTGGTCATGGTTTCAATGGTAACCCAACAACCGACTTCGAGAACCAGTCATGTGAGGTGCCAGGCTAGGAAGGTGCTGGAACCTGAACGAGTCCTGTGCTTCCTGACCTCACCTGGCTTACCAGGGGCTACTTGAGCTGCCTCCTTCCTGCTTATCTGGTGGTGTGGCTGTCCCTTGCTAGTCTCCCCTTTCCTGTCCTCTTCACCCATATGAATTCTACTCTAGGTGGGCTTTCTCTGGAAGCATTCCTGATCACCTACCTAGAGAGACAGACATAGAAATGCTTGTGATGGGAAGACGTGTCAGAAATTGTTGCCTCAGCAGGTAGCTGAAGCCACTGGTGAGCGGTCCTGAGGTGATGCGTCTCAGCATGGCCCTTGGGGTTGCCCAGGTGTCTTCCCTTAGCCCACACTGACACGGCCGCCTTGTACTCCAGCATCCTGTGGGTTGCTATGGTGTAGATGTAAAATGTCTCCCTGCCTCATGTCTCGGAGGGGACCTCCTGCTATGGCTCTCAGCATCTGAAACCTCAGCTTCCTTAGTCTAGCTCTGCCAGATGCTGCTGTGAAGCTTATGCTGCTCCTTCTACCAGCAAGGCCTATGGCCTTGCATCTGAGAAGCGTGTGTTTGTTCTGAGAGATCTTGTTAAAAGACTACATTTGTGAGAACATTTCCGAATCAGCACTTATGGTATAGGCAAATTAATCAAGGAACCAAGAACTGAGACTGTTGTGCTTTCTTCTCCCCTGTTCTCCATTTCTCCTGTAATCTTGTAACCAAATCCAAGAGCATAAGACCTGTACTCTGCTTATTACTGTCTCTCCTTGAAATAACTTATTTTCCATGCTCTGAGAATATTCTTTGCTTTCCTCTTCCTCCCAGGAATTGTCGTTTAGGACTTTTTGGAAGGATCTGGTTGATCTCCCAGCTTTAAATGCTGAGCTGTTGAGGAGCCCAGGGATCCTCGGTACTGTGCGTCTGCTCAGCGAACTCCTGAGGTGCTGCTTCTGAGTATCAGGGCTTTCCACACGTTGCTCACAAACACCCTGCATAGCCTTAGCTTTAGCCCCGCTCTTGCACCTGCACAGTCACTCTGGGTATTCTCAGTGTTTAACGCTGTCTTGAGCTTGTCTAGTATTAACCAGATCCTTATTTCCTTTCCGCAAACTGTACCTCTCTCGGTGTCTTGCATTTCAGTAAAGAACTCCACCAAACACTGGGAAGGTCAGTCAGAAGGCGGCCTCTCATCCTCGTCTTGTCTCCCTCTCACTTCCGGTCTGCCAGCAGATCCTCGCTTCCTCTTTTGGCCAGCTCCCGGATCCGATCATCTCTCCCCCACCCCCGTGGAGGTTTCGTGCCTGAGCCCACAGCCTCCCCTCTCCTGTTTCTCGGCTCCATCTTCTTCCCTTCAGCCTCTTTGCTGCACCCTCTGGAGACTGACTTTTAACAAGTGCGTCCGCTCATGTCCTGTTCCTGTTCACAGCCCACTGATAGCTTCGCCTCACAGCTAGAATAATACTGAAACTCTTCCCAAGAGCACCCATCCCCACGTGCTCCTTGGGACGCCTCCTCTACTTGCTTATATTTCATGAGCACTCTGACCTCCTCGCCGTTGCTTCACTCCTTTAGTCATTCTCTCATTCATTCATTCATTCATTCATTCAGTTCCCCACTTGGAGTGAGCTGCGGTCCCAGGGCTGAGCCTACCACCCAACAACCCAAACACACCACAGTCCTGCTCGCAAGAAGCTGACCTGGCAGCAAGGGGATGCAGCACAATGGACCAGTAGATCAAAACACAAGATGCTAGAGGCAGTAGCTGCAGGGAGAAAACCAGTGCACATGAAGAAGAGAGAGGACGCAAGGCCTCGGGGATATTGTTTAAAATATCCAGTGGGCAGTAAGTCTCATAGGGAGGTGGCACTCATCGGGGACACTGGAGTGTGTGACGGCGCGAGCCATGCACACAGCCAGAGACAGAAGGTGGCAATGACAGCAGAGAGCAAGTGAGTGGTGGGACCGAGGCTCTGTGCTCCTTGAGCAAGGGCCAGGGGAGGGCAGAGGGCGGCAGCATGAGGAAGGCATCAGCAGTCGGGTTGCACCGGGCTTTGACACGCGCCATAACAATTCTGGGCATGAGTCCTGCAGAGCTTTAAGTCAGGCGTCATGACTGTGAACCTCTTTACGACAAGGTTCATTTGGGTACGGAGGGCACAAGGCTGGAAACGGAGATCCCAGCTCACAGGCTCTGGCGAAACACCAAGACAAAGGCACTCAGAGCTGTAGGTGGAAACAGTGCAGCTCCAGCTGCTAGCTGTAACTTAAAGGTAGAAACGGCAGGATTTGCTGACAGAAAAGAACAGAGTGTGAGACAAAGAGGGCCATGGAGGACGACTGTGCCCTGCGCTGGCCTGGACAACCGAGAACGAGCTGTGATGCCAAGAGAAGGAGAGAAGGCGCACACTGAGGAGGCCCGAGGCCCGGGGTTGGCTTCGGAACACGGCGAGCCTGACCTGCTCCATTTGATGGAGAAACGTCAAATAGGGAGGTAAACGCATGTCTCAGGAACCCCAGGCAACTGTTTTGGCCCTACCTAGTGGTAAACCCCACCTACACTCGTGGCATAGGTTGTGCATTCTGTCTTCGGGCATCGCTGTGAAAACAGGGCCTCCATTTTATTCTTTTATCTCAAAGTTTCATCATTGAACCTGGCACGTGGTGGTTGCGCAATGACTATTGGAGTGATGAATGCATAAATGCACACGTGAGCACAGCAGCAGACAGCACCTGCCGCGATGCAGGCACCGCGTGCACACCTGCTGGTGAGCGCCGGGCCAGGCATGGAGCAGCTTCGCCAGCAGCACAGCATGGATGATTGACAGATGGAACGATCCGACACAGAACTGAGTGTTCTTGGCTCTCTACTGAACTGAGAACCATGTCTCTGAAATGTAAGGTTTCTATCCCTGTCTTTGTCTTTCTCTCTGAGGCTAGAGTAAGCACGAAATCTCTGGGTGAAGCGAGATAGACAAGAAGTTGGATGTGCTGTTAAGTCTTAGCTTCTCCTGGGACAATGGAGTGGGGGGAGATCCTTCGTGCGTAGAGGGCACGCAGGTACAGCAGGGGGCGAGGGGAGGCCTTCTTACTTTATTTCCAGGCAAGGAGGAAGTGGGTGCATTTTCACGGAGGGAACGTACGTGACACAGTGACCCCCATAGAGCAAGGTAAGTGTTACAAAGCGCGTCCTTCTCCCATCCTCTTCCTGCTCCGCTCTCTGTGGCTTTAACTCAGCTGCTTTCACCTCCTGTCTCCGCGTCCACTCGCCTCTCGGTTTCCTCTTGCCTTTCTGTGTTTGCTTGCTGCCGTCATTCTCCTCTCCTTCCTGTACTCCCATTCCTTTGTTCCGAAAGGTCCCTCCAAAAGGAGAAAAGATGCACAGCGTCCCGCTGGGAGAGAACTGAAGGCGAAGAACTGCCAATTTCGAAGAGCCTTTCCCTTTTCATGGCAATGTTTTGTGCCTGTCCATAACAAATCTTTAAAAGATATACTAACATTAATAATACATAGTTTGCTTTGTTCAATTCAATTTTGCCCTGATCCAAAGGGCTTGGAAGGCATGGCACTGGAGCTTATTTATCCCATGCTTCATAAATAACAGGATGACTGCTCCAGCCCTGTGTCTCTCTGCCTCTTTCCACTTCTGTCTTGTTTTCTGGTTGAAAAAGAGCTGTGGGTGATCATGGGAGCCTGGAAGCTCCTGCTCACACTACCTGACAGTTATTGCCCAGCTGTCACCAGCTGTGCTCTCTAGAGGGGCGCCTCTCATGGTGGGGCCTTCTGCCGCTTGTCAGGGCTCCTGTTGGTCTGCTTTCCTGGGCCTGCTATGACCTTGATCTTGGGAAGCTGTAGCGTCTCTTTAAGGCTTCCTTCAAGTGCAAACCTTGTTCTTAGCAATGCTTTAGTAGCTGCAGCGAAGGCAATTTCTGCTGAGAAGTGTTGGGTTTATCCTCACACATAGCCAGAAGATTCGCACACACACCCCATGCGCTGCTGCTTAAGATAAAGCTGAAATGCAATGACCTCTTTCAAAACAGATATTTGTCTTTTGCCCTTAGCAGCATTTAGTGACGGGCATTTTGCAGAAGTATGAAATAAAGTTGGTTTTTTCACAGAGTCAAAGTAAAAACTGATCTTGGTGTATTTATTTTTCTTAGACAACAGAAGAAAAATAGGGATTATTTCTTCCTTCCCTTCCTGTCTCATTTTGATTGATAGAAGTGAAACCCTAGTAATTCTTTAAGAGGATGGTTCCGCATGAGGAAAAGAAACAAAAGCATCAACAATTGGAGCATCTCTGGTCAGAAGAAGGGAAGAAAAATGCTAGCATTTTTGTCTTGGAAGATTTCCACACTTCAGTGACAAGCAAATGAAAGTACTCTGGAGGATGTGGCTGTTCTGTGGAAGGGTTCCAGCGATCTTTTTTTCCCTCTCCCTTCTTTAAGAGCAAGCATCTGTTGCACAAATGTCCCCTCTTCCACCTCTGGACACACCCAACTGCGAAGCATGGAACAGAAATGGAGCCTGGTGCGCATAACTCTTCAAAGGTCGTGAAACTTGAGGGCTCCTCCTCCTCTTTCTCCTCCTGCTCCTCCTTCTCTTCCTCCTCCTTCTCCTCCTTCTTCTTCTTCCTCCCTCTCCTCCTTCTCCTTCTCCTTCTCCTCCTCCTCTTTCTCTTCTTCTTCGTCTTCCTCTTCTTCCTCTCCCCCTTCTCCTTCTTTTTCAATTTTATGTATTTGGCACAGGGTCTCACTATGCAGGACAGATTCACAGTGACCCTTCCGTCACAGCCTCCTCAGTGCTGGGATTATAGGTGTGCACTACCACACTCAGTCTGGGTTGCCTGCTAGGCGTGTGTCCACACCCCATGCTGACTTGGGAGTCAAACTCAGACCCCTGAGCTTGTCAGGCAGGTACTTGGACTGCTGACCCCGGCCCCCTGAAGGATATTCCGAGCTGGTTTAGACTCCGCCTCAAGCAACCAGTGTCAAGCGAGGCCAGACTCTAGAGCCAATTGGCTCTTGCTAGAATGGGTGTTCCCTCTCGGAATTGCTTGCCTTTTGCTCCTGTGGTGTTTCCTCAAAGTCTGACACCGTTGTACCCGCTTCACACCCCATCTCCACATCGCTCTCATGTGCACGATTCTGGCCCACTAATTTCTCCCATCCTGCTCCTTCCTCTTCCATTTTTCTCAACACGTATGTGCTGAGCACCCCTGGGCTAGGTCTCTGTTTCGAGCTTACTGGGGCTCCTCATTCAGGTTGGAGTGACAGGAGCAACAATACTGGCACTGATAAGTATAATGAGACAACTGTCATTTCTAGTAGAACACTAATGTTGTAAAAGCAGTGTGCAAACCTTGCTCAGGGTTAAGGGAAGAACTTTGGAAGAGTTGCGTATGCGCTGTGCAAAGATATCTGCTTAGAAATTGCACCCATAACACAGAACCTGTAGCCCAGAGTGCACAGATTGAGCTACGTGTCCATCAGGTTCCTTTGGCACACTTCATGTGCAGCCTCACACGTGCACATTTGCACAAGGAGCTCGGGCCCATAGGGTCTTCCAAGACATGGGTACTGCAGAGAGTAACAGAAAGGCTCGTGCTACATGAAAGTTAAATTGAGTTTTACATCCAGGTCTCTGTCTTTCATTAATTTTATGGAACTTGCTTGATCTCCAATGCTGTGCTGCAACCATGCCGTAGCTAGAGGCACGGACAACAAGAAATAGCAGCTGGGGTCCTGAAGGCCTGGACGGCCCTGGACGGGGCTTCTCAGCCATTGATGTGGCCAGGACATTCCCACACCTACACATACCCCAGGGTCTGGCCCAGAGCTGTGCCTGGCCTTCTCAGGGGCCTCCGTGCTATGGGGAAGCAGCACTGGGATTTCCCATGCAGGGCGAGAGAGCTCTGTGTGCCAGGAGACCCACATGGACTTCAGTGAGAGCTCCACACTGAAGAGGAGCTGGGATCAAAGTCCATTCTGGAGGCCTTCTGAGCCAGTGGCCATATGCAGCCTCTGGAAAATAAGCTCTGTTTAGATTGTGTCTCTCAGACTTACAGGGAATTGTTAGTTTGTGTTATGTCTAAAACATTAGTTCTAATACCTCCAGGACCCCCTTCTCAGAAAGACATCTGAATGCTTGGACGAGCACTCTAATCCTGGAAGATTGGGTGGAGATGCCGTAGGCAGCTGCTATGACGCTCACCCGGGAGCGCTGTGCACAGACCCTCATGCCACCACTTTGGAAAAGAAGCTTCAAACATGTCGCACACTCAGCATCTGAAACATCG
Organism: Myocastor coypus; assembly: GCA_004027025.1. Lineage (NCBI taxonomy): Eukaryota > Metazoa > Chordata > Mammalia > Rodentia > Myocastoridae > Myocastor > Myocastor coypus. Next base: position 15,851 of record PVJA010004170.1, on the reverse strand, counting down.
GCAGGAGTCACGGGCCTCACTACTCACAGAGCTTTTCTTTTTTTAATGTATTTAGCACAGGGTCTGCCGGGTCCCACTACGCACAGATGGGCTCCTAGCGATCCTCCAGTTTTCACCTTCCCAAGCTCTGGGATCTCAGGGGTTCACCACCACTCCCACTCTCCATCTCTATCTCCGTGTACCCCGGGGGTGGGGCCCGCGTGGCATGACAGCAAACCCCACTGCTGTACTCGGCCTCAGCAGGTGCTTCAGTCTGCCGAGCTATCTGGCTGGCCCTACACATAGCTTATTAATATATAAAAACAATGGAAGCTAAGATTGAAGTTTAAAGCCATACAATTCCATAATGAAGTCTCAGCACAATATTATGCAGCACTGCTGTGATGTTTTCAGTGGAAACAGAGAGTTACAGAATTCAAAGAGAAGATCTAGATAGCTTCGGGAGCCTCCCAGAGTGGCAATAAATGATCGTTCATTCGATGCTTATGTTACACGCTGGTACCTGACACACACAGGCTCACCTGATCCTAGTAACGATACCAGAAGCAAGCATGCTACAATCGCAAGTGCAAATCCCTTCTTGTAGACCATACCCCTTCCAACCTAAACAACTCGAGTTTGTTTTCCCACTGAGCACGGCCATGAGACAGACTTTTCAGCAATGAGATTTAAATAAATGTGTGCCAGGGACCACTTTTTTTGGGAATAACATACAAAATCCCTAGGGAAGAATACCTACTCTGTTGTTCTCACCTGGAGCACTGGCATGACGGCTGCCCCTGTATGTGCCATCTTGTGACAAAGAGACAGCTAGCTAGAAGGATATGCTGTCTGCTGCCACCCACTTCGACATCACCATACTTAAGTGAGACAAATACACTTTTACTTTACAGCCATCGCCTTGTTGTTTATCACTTGGAATTACACAAATTCAGTGTCTTTATTCATATGGCAAATGTCTGTTGGGTGTCAGCACCTGGCACTTCTCCAGGTGGGTGGTATGGCATAACAAAGCAGGTGAACTTGTTCTTTGCTCAGTGGTTCAGAGTCCGGTGTGGGTAGATAAGCAGAGCGAACATAGTGTGTGCGCATGTGCGTGGTGGGGGAGGGGACAGGGACAGGAACACAGGGCTCGCGGGTGCCAGGGAGGTTGCTGCGTGGTGGGGCTGCGTAGAGAAGCCCATCATGGGTTCAGAGGCAGGGAGTGGTGCTGGGGGAGCCCTGAGCGCCTCTGGGAAAGCTGCTTTCCAGCAGAGTGGGGCCTCGAGGTCAGTGGAGCACCGGGGTCTCCGCACGCCTTCTCTGACCAACGGCAAGAGAACAGGGGAAAACCCAGCAGTGGGCTACGCGGCACGATGATGGGGACGGTCGGGGATGGGGCTGTGCTGGCTGCCTGTGACATTTCGGGTCACTGCACGACCTTTGGGTTCATCTCAGTGTGTTTCTTCAGGCAGCTAACAAAGACTCTGAAGAAAGCCTGGACACAACTGCAGGGGGGGGCGACTCATACCACACCTCGCTTTTTTTGTTGTTGCTGCAGCATTTGTGTGCTAGCTCAGCATATTTGCCAAAAATAAACAATCAAAGAAAACCAAACAAACACAAAACAATCTCTCTGCTCGCTTCCAAAACACTGACAAGGATGCAGTCCCATCAGTAGAGTGGAACCCAAAGTATGAACAGGAGGTCATGGTTTTAAGAAACCTGAGGCACTTGTCTAAATAGTTAATCTATATTTATGAACGATGTTTTAATCCCTTCCTTTAAATAATCTGGTAAGAGAAGGGAAATGTCTTATTTCAGTATTCTATTTAAAATAAAAAGTTTATGTTGAGTAAGCAAAGCCAAGTGACCTTACGCAGATCGGGTGTTCAAGGAACAGGTGCGGAGCTTTGCACTCCGTGCTCACGGTGCCGCCCGAATCCTGCACATCTAGAGCTCCTCACGCACACCAGCTTGTCCTCTTTCTCAGGAATATCACAGCCCAGTGTAGGACCACAGGGGTCCACACTGACTATCTCTTTTCCAAATGAACTCCAACTGTGCATCCATTCTACTGAAAGGACCCCCAAGGGCAACTCAACTTATGCCCTACAGCTTGAGGCTTGCTGCTTGTTCCATTGAAGGTAGAAGAATTACATAACTTTCCGCCCAGAATTGCTCAACAGCATTGTCTGTGGACGCCAGCGTTGGTCCAGATTGCTCAGCTATATTCATACTCCACAGCTCCGCCACACAGGAAGTTTCATTTTTAGTTCTTTGGGGAGGACGCTCTGAAGAGTGTCCTGATGTTTGCAGTGCTATGTATCAAGACATGGTGGATGTTTTATTGGTAATGGGGCACCCTATAGATTTGAACAGGAATAAAAATTCACATCTTGAGTAAATTTAGTTGTTCCAAACCTGAGGGAGAAAATGGAATCCAGCAGAGGTGGGTGTGAGCTACACAAATGGATTTGAATTTAAATGTGACTATGACTCCTATGGAGATGCTATTTCAGTCCTTCTGCTACCTTTGACAAAAACCTAGGTTTAAGAATTCCGGGAGCAAGCTGCCCCAGTGGGAGGTACACATGCTGACATTCACACAGGGACTTAGATCCGGACTATCAGACGCAGAAAGAGCAAGAAGCAAACTGAGCAAGGCCACCAGGGACAAAAGTGGAGTCGGGACAATCTCAGAGGGGAGGCAAAGGAAGATGTCCTTTTAGCCAGCTGGAACCACAAAAGACACCAGCTCCCAGGAAAACATCAGGTAGGAAGCCCGCAAAGACAGTTTAAGTGCTGATGGCAGGGTGGACCAATGGTCACCCGGGCTACGTGTGGCCGCCTGACTCCTTCAGAGAAGCTGGTGTTGAAGGCTTGTCAAGAAATCAGATTTTGTCTTGGAGCTGTGTATCAGTACCCTTGTTATATGTGGCACAGTACCATGATCCCGAAAAATAAAAGCCACTGGTTGCTCAGGCAGTGCTGAGTCAGCACAAGCTAGATGCCGCCCACCGCAGGTTCCTCCGGAGAAGAACAATAATTTTACCCTCCAAAGCTCTAAGTCTGGAACTTCAATGCTGAGGACGCAATCTGGTCTCAGTGTTTAGTGATCATATAACTGTGAGAAACTGGATTATTTTTTTTTTTTAAGAGTACAGAATAGTATTAAAACAGAAAAACGACAAGTGATTCTGAATTCCACTTAACAAAGGTGTATGAATTTCACAGCATTTGTTGTAATACATGGTGTGGTCTTTGAGCCAGTTATTCTTTTGTTATTTTTATTTTTGCTTTTTTTGAGACAGGGTCTCCCTACACAGTTCAGGCTGGCCTCGAACTGCCTTTTGTAGCCCAAGATGGTCTGGAACTTGCATTGATCCTCCTGCCTCAGCCTCCCAAGTGCTGGATTACAGGCATGCGCCACCATGCCTGGCTTTAGCCAGTCATTCTTATTACCAGAAACATGCATGCAAAATTGGAAGAAAAAAAAGGGAAGAAATATATAAGAAATTAAGAAAAAAAGGGAGAAACAATTTTAAAAAGGAGACAAAACAAATTAAGCATTATCTGCTCCTTCCCATGGACCAGCAGAGATGCACAGTACAGGTGTCCAAAGCATCCCGATTATGCACCTACATAAATCTCTCTCCACCACTCCCTCTCCTGCCCTTCTTCTCAGCTCAGTGACTGTTTCCTTTTGAATGAGTTCTTTTCCTTTCCCCAGTATCTATCGTACCCCTCAGATTCCATTTTCTCTTTCAGGTTGTCACACTAAGGAGAAAATAGGATACTTGGGTATGTGGATCTGGCTTATTTCACTTAAAAATATGGTCTCTCAGGCTTTGGCAAGCGCAGGTATCGGGGTTCGATCCCCACAGCACAGGCCATGCCGGCCCCATCCCCAGGCACCCTGAGCCAGCTGCCAGGACCAGGCTTGGTGGTGCCTGCCTGCACCACATCTTCTTCATGCATTCCTCAGTTGCTGGGCATCTGGGTGATTTTTAGGACTTAGCTATGACAGTTTGCACTATTATAAACATAGGTGTACATATATAGCTGTGATAGGATATTTTGGTTCTTCTGGAAAAAAGTCCAGGAGGGGAGGAGCTAGCTTGAATGGGACCTCCAATCCTAGCATTTTAAGAAATCTCCACACTGATTTCCGTAGTGGCTGTACCAGTCTACACTTCCACCAACAGCGGAGAAGGGCTTATTTTTCCCCACAGCCCTTCCAGCTTGTTTGTTGGCTGACTCCTTAATATTAGCCATTCTTTTAGGGGTGAGAAGGAAGGCCTTCGCATACCTGAACAAAATGAGGATACTAAGCATAAGTACATCATAAGGCAGTTCTTAGGAGGAAAGTGGCCATTATGTACAGAGACATGCCAGCAGCTGGGGACAGCTCAGCAAGGGCCAAGCGACGCTTCCACTGCAGGTGGTTAGCACTGCTCTGTGCTCGAGCAACACTCGGCAATATTTAAACACTAAGTCAACTTTTCAGACAATTTCCCGGTGTAAATTCATGTTTGACGAAGCAGTGAAGATGAAGGTAATAAGTTGTGAAACGTACATCTGCGATTGCTTGATTACCTCATGCATCAACTCAGGATTGAGTCAGGACACGGATGTTAAGGCAAAGTGTGAAAGCGGAAAAATGAAGTGGGGTTCAGAATGCTCAGGGAAATTGAACTTCATCATTAGATGGCACCTTAATAGCTGCACCCTCTCTTGATACTGTCATTTCTGCCTTCGACTGAATGTGCCTGATCTCTAAGAATTGAGATTTATGAATCCTCCACAGCATGGCTGTTGGTGAAATATATAAAATCCTCATCTAATTACGCATGAACATGTATAGTTTTGCAAACATGTGAGACATTTCTATGGCCAGGTACATGCAGGCAGGCTCGGAGGATACCATTTCAGGAGGAAAGGTACACTTGGCAGAGTCACAGGGGTAAGCATGCTAAGCCTCCATAGCAAGCCGCGACTTCTGAGGAGGTGGGCCGGGCGGTCCCTGGGGGCTGCTGCATGCCCGCCGTCTGGGGTCTGTGCTTCAGCGGGGCTGTTTCTTTCCTGTCTCTCCCTTTGGGACGGGTCTCTGGCTCACTGTCCTTGATTCACCCAAGTACCTTGGCTCTTCCAGCCCATACTGGCCTGAGGACCTGGATTCAGACAGACAGACGGGCGGTTTCCCACGCCAAGGGGCATAGCTGTCATGACTGACTCCGGCAGAAATGACCACAGGGTTCCCAGCTTCTCCCCTGTAGTCATTTCAATCGCTGATATTTTTCTTTTATAATTTTGAAAAAAGCATCTACGTTTACATGAACAGAGTGGGGGGGGGGGAAATTGGGCGGGTGATTTTAACTAATCCCTAGTTAATGAAGGCTTAGCTGATTCCTGACCAGTCTGGTCTTGGTGGTAGAGGTGAGCGGAAGGAAGAAGAACGCTATATTTAGCTAATCTTCAGCATAAAGAAGATCTTGCAGAAGGCTTGGTTTCTGAGGCAGGGTTCCCTGTGACCTGTGAGGTGGAAAAGCGAGGAAAATCTAAAGGAGAGGAGGCAGAATGCACTTGCAGGATTGAACAGCGCCACGGAAGCGTGTGACGCTCCAGTGGGATGTGCAGCCTCGCCAGCCGAGCGCAATTGGACGGCAGATTGGCATGACAGACCGGCACGAGGACTTCCCACGGCTTCCCTTAGCTTCTCCCCTGCCCTTGCGTGGTGGCATAGCGCGGCCGGCGGATCGCTGCCCTGTGCCCCCGTCCTCAGGAGCCGGGATCGTCTCCTCCACTCGTCCTGCGGCTCTGGAGCCCTCTCCTCTTCTGTTCACGCTCTTCCTCCTTTTTCTGGTACTTTCCCGCTTTGCGACACGTGCGTGCCATCGAAAGTCCGCAGCGCGCGCTTGCCCGCGTCTCCGCCCCGCGCCCAGCTTCGTCTGTCCTTGCAGTTCTCAGGCCCTCCCTGGCTTCCCAGCCTCCTCGGCCAGCGCTCAGGCTTCTGTTCTCACCTGCACCTTTCCTGCTTGCTTTCCTCAGAGCGTGACAGAATGGGGACACTGAATGCAGTTACAGTAATGTCAGCAGCTCGGGGGAGAAAAACGCAAAGGAGAAAAAGGGAAAAGTAGACCTTTTTTAAAAAATTAGCTATCTGCGCCAAAGACTCACACTTAATCTGCAAATTTCAGCCCTTCCTTTGTTAGGTGAAATGGGAGATTTATTTCAGCGTGAACACGACTGGTGGATGAGGGAGGGCTATCAGCGGTGCTGGAATGCAAACCCCAGCCGGCCACAGCGTCAGCAGCAGCTCAGGCAGGGCAGTGAGGCGCCGTGTCTGGCGAGCAGCGGCATGGGGTTCCGCGCCCTGCAGGGCGATGGCTTCGACTGCCTGGGCCGTGCACCCCCCGGACTCGCTCCAGGCTGCTTTTACATCCCACATCTTACTCGGTCCTTAGGGACATACTCTAGGCTTCCTCACGGTTCCCACTTTGCAGAAGAACATGGGAAACCCCAAATGCTGGGCGGCTGAACCCCGATCTCCTAGCTGGTGAGTGCTGGAGTCATCCGGGAGGTCATCCTTTACCCTAGAAGGGTCGGATGTGGGATCCTAACGCTGATAAAAATGATTTAATTTTAGGGACAGCACACACACACACACACACACACACACACACACACACACACACACAAAACCTGACTTCAGTAGCTAACAAGCATAGTTTTGGTTTCTAGGTGTCAGATTGAAAATAAAATTACACACACACACACACACACACACACACACACACACACATCCATTTAGTGTTGGCATCTTATGATTGAGGGGCTACATCTAGAGGCAAGAAAATCACTGACCCACCTCTCAGGTTTTCCTTTGCGCCATTATTAGACTTGGAGTCCCAGGAGTGCTTAGAAAACTGCCACAGTACTTGAGCTAGTGCCGAGGCTAATGCCCAGGCTAGTACCCAGGCCAGTGTACAGGCAGCTAACCTCTGCTGCCTGGAGGCACTGGTCACCTCTGGGTTGTCAGGCAGCGTGAAGTTTCCTATCTGTGCTATAGACAAATCACTGGTTTGAAGAATACAGTTCTTTTTTAAAATATATTTTCATTAATGTATTATATAAACTTAGTGGGACTGAAATTTCAAAATGCAAAGCTATGTTAATGTTATAACTCTAAACATTCCTACAAATTCCCGAACTGATAAATTTAATAAAAATAAAATCATCTCTGAATGATCTCTCAATTAATTACATTTCTCCACCAGTAGAAATAAGCATCATTATGCTAAGTAGGGAAACCTTTGCCAGCAGTTCCAAGAAAGGGGAGTAACCGAGGCTACCAGTGATGATTGCTGACAGTCGACCCGCTTTAGAAAATTCTATTCAGAGCCATAAAAGAAAAATGCAATGAGAACAAATATAGAGACAGAATTCATTTTTATATAAAATTGACATCATCTTCTACCTCAACAGCCCAAGGACTATGTATATTTTAAGTTGATTAGAAGCTTGAAGGATGCGATAGCCCTCTTTTAACGGAATCTAGCATATTCGAGGTTAAAAATATCTTTCACACACACCTTGAGGAGCAGAGGAGACACATGCTTCATAAGAGCATGGAAGGAGAACCGAACACATCTTCTAGGTGCTCACTAAAATAAATTGCAGGGGCCAGGGGTTTAGCTCAGGAGCACAGTGCCTGCCTAGCAAGAGTGAGGTCCTGAATTTGACTCCTTAGATAAATAAATAATGAAGTCACTTTTTATGTTTTGTTTCATAGGAACGATGCTCATATTTTGGGGAAACCAAGATTGATGAATGATCTTTCCCTTACAATTAACCAGAAATAATATCACTTATAAATAAGATGACCTAGATTGATGAATGAAGATAGTTTTAAGTCATGACATTGCAATTTTATGAAGCAAAGACCATGCAGGAGACAGCAAGCAAATGGTACCACTCTAACTGCTTCACTCTCATACGGATGATGAGGCTTCAAGTGAGATAGAGGACCAGAAAGCAGGAAGACAAGGCCTGACTCAGGAGGATGCAGTAGTTATCAAATGCTGAATAAGAAGTCACTGCAAAACTTAGTGCTTAGGGCTGGCAAGGTAGCACAGCCATGTACCCAGCTGGCTGGCAGGCACAAGGACCCAGTACAGCATGCCACACTGGCCCACCGGGAAACCTGCTATGCCAGCCCCAAATGTGGGCATGGTGGTGAATACCATTAATCCCAGGGCTAGGGAGGCTGAGATAAGAGGAGCACTATAAGTCTGAACTGCATAGCAAGACCCTATACCAAATAAATAATTAAAATTCATATTGGTTTGAAAGCTTTTGAATGTGGAGAAACCTTTAGGGTATACCAACATATGCATTTGCAACAGAAGATTCAAGATATGAAACTTGCGCATGTGGGAAGGCCTTTGGTCTTCATTACAGATTAATCAGTGTAAGAAGGAGATTCACTTGGATGAGAAGCCATATAAATGTACACACTGTAGAAAGGGCTTGGTCCCAACTCTACATTTACTGAATATCAAAGAACTCATAATGGTGAGAAGCCTCACGGATGTGTGGAATGTAGAAAGGCTTGTAGCAGGGGTGAAATCTTCCTCAACAAAAAGTAATTCATGGCAGTGAGAAACTACAATTTTAGAAACAGTAGTGAGACCTTTTTTAGACGCTTTCAACATATGAAACATCAGACAGTTCATGCTGGTGAGAAGCCACATGCATGAAAGGAATGTGGGAAAACTTTTAGGCATCATTTGGGTCTTACAATCAATCAATCAATCAATCAATCAGTCTTAGTTTGTAGCACAAGAGACTTCTACTATCTGCCCCACTGCTGAAGGCCAGGAGATTGAGAAATGATGCGGTGTATGCCTTTCTTCAGGGCTTAGGGGACACCTCAGAGGGCTGCTCACTTGCACCCTGGACTGGGACTGGAAGACCCCATCCAGAGGTCTCTCTTGCATGTAAGAAAGCACTGCTGCCTGGGGCCTGGGGCTTCTCACTACAGCAGCTCGCCATGTCCTCGTCATGGCAGCTGGTGCTGCCTAGAGTGAGCTGTCCAAAAGAAAAGGCAAAGAAGGGGACAAGGGTGGGCTTTGTGCCCTAGCTTTGGAGCCCGGTGCCATTGCCGGGTTCAGGGCATGGATACAGAGATCAACCCTTATGCCATTTGGTTCGTAAATAAAGGCATAAATATCAGCAAGATCGTGCCATGATCCTGTAAGGGCAAGTGACTGCAGGTTACTTAGCGGGGTGAAGTGGACTTGTGATGCTAGTGGCTCTTCAGGTCAGATTAGCTAAAGAATGTCCCCAAACAGTAAGCAGTTCAGATTCCTCAATCATCACGGCACATCAGAAATCTCAGAGTACAGAGACAAAATGGATGTTTCAAAGCAACAGAAACAGCATAGATGGAAGTGAGCGGGACACTAAGAAATGAACTTGAAGCTCCGCACTTCTGTCCGTAATTCAGAGGAATGGAAAGAGGTAATCCAGCAGGCAGATAGCAGGCCTCAGGGGGGAGCCTCTGGCCACACAGGCCCCAGGAAGAAAGTGCACTGAACAGCACAGAAGAGGGGAAGTGCAAGACCAGCGACGCGGCCGCAGGAAGAGCGCTCTTCCACAGTGGCTTTCTTTGCACAGCAACGTGATGTCATTAATGCGAATGAAGCACACATTAAGATTGGCAAGTGGTCAGTTTACTATGTGTTTCCTTACAATAAAAAGCTTGACTTCCACGATCTTAGTGAAAATTTCAGAAAACTGGCAACTCAACAGAAAAAAAAAGACCTTCTGGAAAAGACATAAGGAGACAAAGGCTTAAGATGAATAGCACAGCATCTAAGAGAGGTTAAAATGATTAACTGAATCATCCATTACTTTAGGCAGAAGGAGCAATAAAATGGCCCCGCAACCATGAAGTTCAACTTCACATGAGGTGGAATATGTATTACAGGTAACATTTCAAAACATTAAGTCAAGAGTGTGAGGGCAGAGAGAGCCTTTCTACCAAGATGGTGCTGAAGGCGAGGAAGGAAGCCTCTTCCCAAAGCAGAAGCCAAAGCAAAAGCATCGAAGGCCAAGAAGGCCGTGCTGAAAGGCGGCCACAGCCACAAAAAGAAGAAGATAAGAACCCACCTTCTGCCAGCCCAACACTCCGCAGCTCTGGAGGCAGCCCAAATACCCTCGGAAGAGCACCCCCAGGAGAAGCAGGCTTGACCGCTGTGCCATCATCAAGCTCCCCCGACCACAGAGTCGGCTATAAGAAAGACTGAAGACAAAATCACATTCATGTTCATTGTGGATGTCAAAGCCAATCAGCACCAAATCAAGCAAGCTGTAAAGTAGCTCAATGACATCGATGTTGCCAAGGTCAATACCCTCATCAGGCCTGATGGAGAGAAGAAGGCATATGTTCCACTGACTCCCGATTATGATGCATTGGACATTGTCAACAAAATTAGGATCATCTAGTCCAGCTGGGTAATTGTAAATATATACTTTTTTTCCAGTAAAAAAAAAAGCGTGAAAGGTTGGCAAGATAGCTCAGCAGATTGAAGCACCTGTTTAGGCAAGCTTAGGCAAGTGCAGGGACTGTGGTTTGATTCCCGGCACCACATGCCATGCCAGCACTGAATCCAGAGCAGACTGAGCCCTTCAGAGTCCAGCTGTGGTGGTGCATGCCTGTAATCCCAGGGCTAGGGAGGCTGAAAGCAGCAGGATTACCACGAATCTGAGCTGTGTAGTGAGACCCTGTAAAAACTGAATACTTAAAAAATAAAATAAAATGAAATAAAGAATGTGAATCCCACACTCGTGATGCTTTCACACACTACACAAGACAAAGAAAGACATGAAGTGGGAGACGGGGAAAGGAGACTGAGGAAGATCCATTGTGTGTGACTCTTCTCCTCAGAGCAAGTTTGTACTCCACGCTCTCTTCCTTCTACTGAAGAAAGGCTGTGCGCATAGTCAAAGCTCACCACACACCAGGAGAAATCTATGTAAGAGACATGCCTATACCTCTGGGAAAGATTAAATCCCTACAAAGAAAATCAGTGGTTGGGAAACTCAAAACTCCCAAGTAAGGTCTCATTATTCGGTTTGCTAAGTAGCAGTTATATTAAAGCATTTGCCACTGGAGTTGTGGGCACAAAGCTAGTGACATTTGGGTTTTTACACTATGAAAGTGTCCCTGTCACAGAGAAATAGTAAAACCTTCCTACATGCAGACCCCATGAGGCACAGCACCTACGTACCCGCTTGTGTCCGCAGCACCTACTACAGCTACAGGGCCTAGAGTTTTTCAAAGAAGATACACCACTGTAATCTGAAAATGCATCTCTCTACTAAAATGTCCTGCTGAAGGGATGGCGGAGAGCTGGGTTCTGGTGACAATTGGGACCCTTGTGTAAAAGGTAAGCTAGATTTTCTCTAATGACTGCAGGTTCAGGTGTGGTGGTGCATGTCTGTAATCCCAGGGCTAGGGAGGCTGGAAGCAGGATTACTTATATGCCTACTAATCTCAGCTAAAAGAGTCAGTACCTAGAATATGACTCCAAGTTGAAAATGTGGTTTTTGATAAAGCCTAGAAATTGTCAGTGTTGAAGTAGGAGAGGATGACAGGGAGGCCCTTGAAGTTCTGCTGTGGGGACACGCAAAAAGCATTTAAGTTGCAAAGTCTTCTGGGCAGCTCAGGACTAAGCCTGAATTAAAAACATAATATATTAATTTCAGGAAACTACAGAGGATCACAATCAAAGAAACGAATTTCAAAGAGCAGCAGATATGAGAAGTGAAGGCTACTAGGAAGGACTAAAAGCAGAAAGTGGCAGTGGCAGGGAGCATGAATGAGCACTAGGTTTAGGGACACCTACAAGTGGCGTAAGCCTCCCACTGGAAGGATGAAGAGACTCAGGGTGCATTTTCATCTTGAAGAAACAAAGGAAAAGAGGAAAGGGAAAGATTTATGTTCTGTTTACAAAGGATGTGTCTGTGCCAGATACATATGGGTGTTTCGGAAAGATCTGGGAAAAAATATGGGCAAAATTTAAGGCAACAATACAATGAATACATTGTTAGGAGAAGATACACACAAGACTAAAAATTTTAAGTTGAAACAAAAGTGGCTCAGTTTATATTGTTCACAGTTGAATATAAAAATAGTTTAATTGTTTTTAAACTGTGTGTGAAAATACAAAGCCAAGACTGGCTAGACTCACAGATAAACTAAAAACGCTGTGCATCAATTCTCATTTACCTATTTATGTTTCACAAGGGAGGCAAAGGATTTGGCGTGAACAGGCACAGTCTGGACATCAGCATGACATCTCTGTGCGGATGGTAGAGCGCTTCCCTCCTGCTCTACAGGGAATTACAGTTGTTGAAATACATAGTCTACAACTGTGTGTATCCAATTATACATAACTTGCACACATGCTTATATAATGTGCACCATCACATACTATAATAATATGACATGTTATTATATATATCATACATAAATATGGACATATGTGAAAGTCATTAACATATTGATCATATATATTTTCCAAGTTCACCAAAGGTTAAAGATTCCTGAATATATACATATATGTATATATACACACATATATGTATGTAACAAATATATATAAAGTATAACATAGATATATATGAATATAACAAATATAAATAAACTGTAACAAATATATAAACAAATACATAAAAACTAACAAATTGTTGGAAAAAGGCCAAAGAGCAACTTTCAATCTTGACTCAATTATAATAAATTTATTTTATTTTTTTGTTTTTTGGGGTTTTTTTTTTTAATTTTTATTTTATTTTATTTTTCTCTTGTTTCAGAACTTTTTGTTTGTTTTGTTTATTTATTTTTATGGCCGGCTCAGCCTGCCCTGAGGGCAGAGCTGGCGCAGCATGTGGTGCCGAGGATAGAACCGCGGTCCCTGCAGCCGCCCAAGCTTTCCTAAGCAGGCGCTTTAGACCACTAAGCCATCCTGCCGGCCCCCAATTATAATAAATTTAGAGATGATTTCATAAAATATTTATGAATCCTAAGTTCTTTACTCTATACACCAAAGGAAAAGAAAGTCTTTCAGTTTGCTTGGTTATGGCATGTCTTCTGTAAATAAAACATATGAACTTATTTCTATTTGTTATCAAATTTTCGGTCATATTCAATTGTTTAAGTACAATAAACTACAGACATTTCCAGTTATGAACACCAAGGCACACATAATATTATACTGAGAGTGCTTCAACATTCCAAAATATTGTGGTGTTATTTATCATCCATAGTGACAAATGTAATGATTTTCATAATTTGTCAAAAAAGACAATTTGATGACATTGGCCCTTTTCTGAATACACACTTCTATGGAAACAGAATAAGGGTAATTTCCAATGTAACAAAGGAACTCTGTGGTCCTGGCATCATAAATAATAATTTTTAAAAAACCCAAATTTTTCTATTTCTAAGATGAAGAAGACAGAATTGCTCTTGTGACTACCACTGAATATTGCTTTTGAATGCCTATGTCAGTAAACGCTTTCTAAAATAAATTAGGAGATGCTGCTCAGCTGATCCTGCAAGACCAGGATTATTTTGCGACAAAAGCTAGCCAGTGACATTTTGGGCTGTAGCAGTGGTGCACACCTGTCGTTTTAGCACTTGGGAGGGCAAGGCGGTGGGATGGCTGTAAGTTCAAGGCCAGCCTAGGCGACATAATTAAGTTCAAGGTCAGCCTGAACTACATACTCAAAAAAAAAAAAAAAAAAATCAGGTCTGCTGTCCTAGCAAGCACAATATATGCAACATCCTTAACAAAAAACAGATGAATTCAACATAGGAAAACCAAAAAAAAAAAAAAAAAAATTGAATGCAACATGACCATAGGAGACACATTCACCTGGAAATAAGGTCAGTTTAATGTTAAGTCATTCCAAATAATTCATCATATTCCCATCGAAATAGACATCAAACAAAACAGTTGGCAAAATTTAATATGTATGCACACATGCAAACATGCAAATTAGCAACAAGAAATAACCAAGAACTTCCTGAAACTTATGAAGGCAGTTTGTGAAAAGCTTTAAAACAATGCTACAGTCAGTGAGAACGTGGAATGTTTTCCTTGTTATTGGAAATATTTGACCTGGGAATGTAGCTGAATGGTAAGCATAGTTTCCTAGGATTCCTAAGGCCCCAGGTCCAACCACCAGCACCATAAATAAATAAATAAACAAATAAATAAATAAATAGGACCTAGACATCAGTGCCTGCTATTTGCATTTGTATTTCATCTTCCACTGACAGGCAGTTTAAAGAGTATGATTAAACAAGAAAAGGACATAAAAGTCAAGAAAGAAATAAAGCTATCCTTAGTGTATTGGACATCATAATGATGCTAGTCTAAAATATAAGTGACTTATATTAATCTGAAATCCGTCAATCTAAGTAATCTAAAGTGTTACTAGCATCCATGAATAAGTTTAGCAATTTCACAAGATGTAAAATCAATATGCAAAACCCAACTTTGTTTCTACATATCTCAATGAGGAATTAAAGTTGAAAGTTTAGTAATAAGTGCTTATAAATGTGTTTGAAAATAGGACTACTTTGTAGCATATATTGAAAGCTATGCGATGCTGTTGTGAAACATCATAGAACAATTAAGTAAACGTAGAGATCATTTCAAAGATTGTAAAGCTCAGTACCACTAAGATCTCAGTTGTTTTCGTATTGATATATAATTTACATGTATTCACAAAAAGTTTTCATCATTTTTGGGGCAGTTATTGTCAGACTGGTTCTAAAATTGAAAATATAAAATTGGACACTATTCTGAAAAGGATAACTGTCAATTCACACTTTCTGACTTGTAGACATTATAAAATTACAATAAGAAAACAAATATGATATTGATTTTCATCACTAATTGATTTGGATAAGAAAATCACGGCTCCCCATCAGGAAAGGATGGATTGCTTTGACGGACGCTGTTCAACTGAGTGCCTGGCTAGGTAAGAGGAAAGCTCTAGCCTTCACCTCGCTGAGAGCACCTCAGTGCTGACTCCTGTGGACCTTATGCTTTAAAAACATCTGAAGTTTTAAAAGTTCCAAAAGAAAACATAAAAAAAAAAAACTTTGACAACTTTTTGTTGTATCCTGTGTTTTAGATAAGACATCAAAATATTAACTACAAAATTAAGTGTTAATAAATGGGATTTTCTCAAATTTTAGAACTGTGGTTCTCTGGGAAGCAACATTAAAGGAAATGAGAAGACAGGACCTAGGCTGAGAAAGGGTTTCACGTAAGCACCCGGCCCAAGGCAGGTACTCTCTCTACGTAGGTCAGCACAGCCCAGTAACTAGAACACGACCCTGGGAAACGCAACAGTACTTCCCAAGAGATAGACAGCAGCCAATAAGCACAGAAAGATGACCAACCTAATGGGTGCTCAGGGAAGTGAGCTTATCGTCAAATATATTCTACCCTGAACTCCCACTGGAATCTCGACACACAAGAGAAAATAGTGACTTCTGGGAGGCTCACGCAGGAATCATGCTTACAAAAGGTTTCCAGGTGAAAAATAGCGTACAACCACTTTGAAAAACACAACAGTTCAGGAGCTTCTCAAAGAGCATAAACTTACTGAGTGAACTTGTAGTTTCACTCACAAGTATTTAATGAAGAAAAATGCAAATACCTTTGCACAAAAAAGCCTGCACATTAGTGTCCATTGTAGTTTTATTCATATTAGTTAAAACAATTAGAAACCAACAAATGTAATCAACTGGCAATTAAGTGAACAAATGGTATATAGACAGGAGA